>ML783492.1:138049-156766 GCA_009831015.1 Picea engelmannii | reverse complement strand
CAAAAGAAATTATTTAAATAATAAAGTTAATGGAGAAATTACTAAGTGGACAAGTGGTTAGAAGTGGGTTAGCCCTAAAATAAGGAAAACAAAGAAGAAATTATTTAAACAATAAATAGAAGTGACGAGTGTACTATAAGTCAAAGTGGATACAAAATAAATTATTTAAATAATAAATTTAATGGAGAAATTACTAAGTGGGCATGTGGTTAGAAGTGGGTTAGCCCTAAAATAATGAAAATGGTTTAAGATGGTTAAAAGGTAACCCCTTGAGGAAGCTACATGAAGGTATAAATAAGAGGCAAGGCTCTCTCATTTTAATCACACTTGAAAATATTGAATATCTACAAGTGACTGAGGTAACCAAAGGATATCTAATTTGAATTTCAGAGGGAAGGTGAAGTAAAGAAGGCCGTAATTCAAGGGAGGATACATTCTTTTGATGATGCTTTCTAAGGTATTCTATTTACAGGTCATCTCACCATTTTCTCAATAACATTTTTTCTAGAATGATTCAGACCGTGAAATTGGGACGCAATTGAGGAAACATATCGAAGTAGTTGTGATAAAAAATTCATCTTGTGGGTCGTTTTATTTGTGGAGTTACACTCCATGGAAAATAGGGTTTGTGGCTAGTCCTAAAACTAGTCTAAAACATGTGTTTCAGGTAAAAATGTCATAACTTCTTCATAATAGATCCAATTTCAGTAAGAAAAAATGCATTTGTTAGATTACAATCTTTAGTATTATTTGTACCATTTTCAGATCCATACAACAAATATTCCATGCGAGGCACACTCTACAATTTCCCTCTCTAGAATAAGCCATAATTCAACAAGGTATGCCATTTTTTCTATAACTCCTTTTTTGAGAGGTTCCAATTAGTGAAACCTAAAGGAATTGCATAAAAAACACTGAAGAACATTGTGTACTATTTTCAGATCTTTATTCATTACAGGTACATAGTTATGATTATTTCAAGTTAGGGTTGTTGACTAATCCAAAAATAGTCATGTGAGACAAAAGTAAAGTTTGATGAAAATGGTAGTCTCTTGTTGTTAAAGTTAATGAAGGTTTGCAGGTATATGATCATATACACCAGGACTATTACAGATTTGCAAATCAGATTTGGATGATCAAATTGATGAGGGATTTTGGTTGAGGTACATGTTGGGTACATGGTTGAGACAAGTAGTTGATGAGTTGGCACACACATGAGGTGTATAGTTGATGATGTTGGTACATATTGATGAGTCATAGTTTATGTGTATTTGGTGCATGGTTTATGCACTCATTGATGGTACAGGTTGGTGCATGGTTGATGCACTTGTTTATGGTACATGTTGATTACATGTTGTTTGGTACAGGTTGTTACAAGTTATTTGGTGCAGATTGATTGGTACATGTTTACAACAATATATCTCATAGTGATAGTGTGACAGTGGTTCCATCATTCTACTTCTACGACAGGGAGGTTGGACGGGGAAAGGGCAGGTGGTTGTATCCACCTTCCGGTTGTAAGCATAGAACATAGGGGGTTGTAGCCTTCTTCTGGTTGTAGCCAGAGAATTGGGGAGTTGGAGCTTCCCTCAGGTTGTAGCCTGAGAAACTAGGGGGTTGGAGCCTCCTTTTAGTTGTAGCTGGAGAACAAAGGAAGTTGGTGCTTCCAATGAATGTAATTCTTAAATACATATAAGAAAAAACATTCCGTGGTTTTCTCTCGCTTTGGGTTTCCACGTAAAAACACTGGTGTACTGTGTAAGTGTATGATTGCTCATTTTTTCATTGTTTATTTACTCTTAAACTATTGGATGATAATGCTACATTGATATAGCACTTACATTTTGAGGTTAAAAATGATTATTTCTCTGTTACTGATTCACCCCCCCTCTCAGTGATCCAACAATTGGTATCAGAGTCGGTTCCTTCAAGAATCAGTTTAACCACTGAAAGGTAGATCATGGAGAGAAACAACATGTATAAACATGAAATACCATAGTTTGATGGAAACAAGTATGCATTCTGGAGCAGAAGGATGAAAACATATATACATGCACATGGATTTGAAATTTGGCAATCTATCGTAGATGGATACAAAGAGCCAACAGTTCCGCCAACAAGTGAAAGAGAAATAAAACTCGGTCAAAATAATTCCAAAGCCACAAATGCACTTTTGAATGGTCTTGGTGAATCGATATACACCAAAGTTATGCATTTTAAATCCTCTAAAGAGATTTGGGACAAATTTCAAAATATTTATGAAGGATATTCAAAAGTCAAAGCGACAAAGCTTTAAACTTACAGAGGTCAGTTCGAACAACTAAAGATGAAGGAAGATGAGAATATTGTAGCTTACTTCTTACGAGTCGATGAAACGGTAAATGCAATCATAGGGTTGGGAGAAGAAATTAAAGAATATGTAATTGTTCAAAAGGTACCAAGATATTTTCCTATGAGATTTGATCCTAAGATATCAACACTAGAAGAAATAACAGATCTAGGCTCAATAAGCATGGACGAACTACATGGAATATTCACAGCATATGAAATGAGAACTGAACATGAAAATCCAGATATAAAAGAAGAAACTTTCAAAGCATCCAAAAGGTCAAAGAAAAAGAGAAAGCAAAAATAAAAAGAACATAGAAACAACAATGACATCTCGAAAGATTATGAAGAAATGACCAATTTTGTCAAGAGATTGAACAAGGGAACCAACGACAGATATAAAGGTAAGCTTCCATTGATTTGTTTTAATTGTGATGGTATTGGTCATTTTGATAACAAATGTCCTCATAAGAAAAATAAGGGGAATGATGAAGATTACTCAAATAACAAACAAACATATAAAGACAAAGGAACCACAAAGAAAGTTTTCAAGAAAATATTATGCACCAAAGAATACATCTTCTCATCAGATGAAGATGAAGTCAGTGATAGTGAGACATAAAGAGTTCTATTCATGGAAGTAGAGAATCGGATAAAGAAGACACTGAAGAAGAATATGAAGAGGTAGAAGTTGACTACCGAGAATAATTGTTGACTGCCATAGAAGTTATAAGAAGAGAAAAGAGGAAAAACAAGAAGCTACAAGCCAAACTAGACAAGAAGGAAGAGACTCAAGAACTAGAGAAGATCATCACAAAATTGAAGGTTCAAATAGAACAATATAAAATAATTGAAGAAGCACTCAAAGAATAGTTAGAAGAAAGAGACATGATCATTGAAAATTTGGAAGAAGAGATTGTCACATTGAGAAAGGATATTCAAAATAAAGATATGCATAACAACTCAAAAGTTTTTTATGACATTATCAACACTCAAAGGCCTAATCATGATAAGTCCAGACTTTGATACAATCAGACAGAAAATGGATCAAGATCCAAAGAAAAATAACAAGAAACATATCGAAAAATTCATGCATAAACAATCAAAGGGGATAGGAAGACCTACAAGGAAGATTACAGGGACACTCCTCCAACGAGAAGATTCAGATTTCAGAATCAATGACCGATGTAAATAAATAGGCATAAGGAAGAAGAAATATTCACAAGAGTAACTCCTTTTAGAAGATCTTCAACTCCCAAGTATCAAACTATCTTTCTAGGTTTCTGTTATGCATGCAATAATTTTGGACATAAAGATGTAAATTGCAGAGCTAATAGCAGGAACATAAACAACTTTGAAAGTCATACACAAAATGGTTATCCAAGAAGGCCTAGTGAAACACATAGAAGAAGCTACAACAGGTTTGAATCATTGATCACTGAAGTGGAATTCCACAAGTGCAATAACTTTGGACACATGGCCAAATATTGTAGAATGACAGTCCTGTTAGAATATAGAATATGGTGTGTTCGTTTTACCATTGACGATACCCTCATCACCCAACCATAGACCTAAGCCACCCTCTGAGCACCTTAACCTTGATTGATAATTACTCCAAACGAAAACCCTAGGCTAGATAGCCAAACAAGGTGTAGCAAATCTTTCTCCAAGGATAGCGCACCAACAATAGCTGATCAGATAGTCCAAACCCTAGCCAAGAGATAGTCCTAGCCAACACTGAAACTGCTAGCTACAGTAACTGCACCTGCAGCTCTCCTCCACACGTACGCACCAAATTGGGAACTGCAGTGCGCACCAGTTGCTGTCTGCAATTCTGAGATGTGTCAAATGAGAACTGACGCCCTATATTTATACTGGTTCTACCATATTTGCTGGGGTCGAATTTGCCTTCTAGATATGTGTCTGTTCAATATATTATTATTATTTCTGGCCGACTTCTTTTCTTGGAGGATAATAACCTAATATAAATTATCTTCTTGAGTTGACAAGACTTCTAGGGTTATTAGTCAACTCATTAGGGTTTTCTCTTGCTTTCCGGAGTCTTCTATTCTCGTCAGGTTCACATGTGGAGGTAAATACCTCTCGCAACTACCATAATATTAACACTCCCTCATAGATAGGGAGGTATTACAGGTAATGGTCTTGAGCACAAAAACATACCATTTTCCCGGTAGCATCAATATAGTCGTCTAGACTATCTCATGACTAGATCACGAGTATCACCATCACCATCAACTGCATCATCTCTCAAAACCATACTTCATCTGAGTAATTAGACACGATGCTGGATAAGTCACTCACACCATAGAGTGATACAAGAGTCATTCTTATAATCTAGAAGAGTAAATGCTCTGAACTATTTTCCTTCTGGAGAAATCTCTATTCATCATTCGTCTGGATGATGATTATCTCCAATAAACTGCTGATAGTCTTCAAGGCAATTAGAATAAAAATAGAACACAACTGTGTCTGTCCATAGTACATAACTATAATCCAGTGGTTCACTACCACACCAAGTAACACACAAGTACTTGATCAAAAACGTATAGTCACGAATAGTGGAACATATCCACCACAATAGTCTTCATCTACTATCATACAGTCTTCATAACAAACATCTGATAGCAACTTGGATAGAAACAATGTTATGATATAAACTGAATCATCTGGGTCAATCTTTCACTCACATCTGTGAGCTCTGAAAGAATATCTGCCTCAGGAATAATGGAACATATCCACCAGAGTAGTCTACATCTATTGTCATATAGTCTTCATAACAAACATCTGATAGCAACCTGCATAGAAACAATGTTATGATATAAATTGAATTATCTGGGTCAATCTTTCACTCACATCTGTGAGCTCTGAAAGAATATCTGCCTCAGAGTAGAATAATGAGATATCTGGACTATTCTTCTCAAGTAAGGAAGAATAACTATCCTGTCTTCTGAACATGGACCATTCCCCACCCTGGGCCATTCTTCCTACACTAATCAAAGTGCACCCTGGAGAGAATGTATAACCCTAAGGAATGATGAGTCTTGACCATTCCCCACCCTTGGCCATTCCTCCTACACTAATCAAAGTGCACCCTGGAGAGAATGTATAAACCCTAAGGAATGTCTGTCCCTGATTGCTGAGCCTGGACCATTMCTCCTACACTAATCAAAGTGCGCCCTGGAGAGAATGTATAAACCCTAAGGAATGACTGTYTGGACCATTTCCTCTCTTAACCACAAGAGGAAAAGACTGTCCTGCATCAACCTCCAAAATGGACCATTCCTCATGTTAACCACAATGAGAAATCRCTGTCCGACGAKGCGGGCCTGTCTTCTTAAGTAAMCCTCAAGAAGAGAGACTRCCCTAGACCACTGCCCATGTTAACCACAATGGGAATTCRCTGTCTATGATACATCAACAATCARACTACTTCCCATGTCAACCAYAATGGAAAGTGACTGTCCGTCAGAAGTCTCAATCCACTTTCCGAACAGGAAAGCATTTGTCCAAGATGGACTATTTTTCAATTTTTAAAGATGAATGTCTTCAATAATGTTTTTAGTGCTCCCTCCTAACTTGGAGAGTCATTTCTTCCTTTTCCAATAAGAAGGAATTTATTTCCATGAGCTCTAGCTTGAGTACGTAAACTCTTTCATCTTGGATAGAAGTTTTACCAAAATGTCTGCTTGTCTGCTCATCTGTGGAGATATGTATTGGATAATCATTTTCTCCTTTTTGGAATTCATCATGGATAATGTAATGCTTGATTTCAAATGTACTTTAGTCTGGAACACTGTGAAGGCTTCATTTAGATCTGAACATATCTATGTGGCACTTTTTCTATCATCATGAGATCTGATCTACTGAGTAGTCATATTGATGTTATAGAAAATCTTCACCACGCTTCTGCTGTGCACTAGAGGTTCTCCACCAAGTTATCTTCTTCTATCTGTATACAAGAGTCTCTTTCTGGTATGCCTCGAAGTCTTGAGATTGCTCTTCATATGCTCTTTATTCAATTTCTCTGGAGAACATTCTTTGCATTCATCTTGATGTAGAATTCCGACTCATGGATGTTGCGGATGATATAATGACTTATGTAGAGATAAGTCTGGTTTACTGGAACAAGTAATCATCATAGTTTTCTCCCTCCATCTGGGAGAACCTCTAGTTTTTGGATCTTGTAATGATTTCATTCATAAGTCTTCTATACAATGTTCTTCATCACGATTTCCAGTTCTTCTGCTTGATTTCTTTTATTGAGTTCATATCAGGCTGGTAATCTTTTGATTCTTAATATTATGACTGGTTGTTCTAGATTTTCTTTCTTTCTTGGAATCTTCATGTTTTTCTTTATCCCTTGGGTCCATGGAGTTTCTTATAGATTCCATGCCCTAGAGATTCCACTTCTTCCTTTCATCATAGGATCACAGATCTGGATGGAAAACCATGAATACTTTAAGGCTTCTCTTCGAATAAGTCTTCTTCTGTGGTTGAACTGAACACATACTGTCTTTCATGGCTGCTACCATGGATATATATATTTCATCATCTTCAATGGATCATAGGATTAGCTCCCTCCTAACCTTTGCTTCATGTAAGAGTGCATATAATTGACTCCCTCCGTCTAACAGAGTCCACGCTTCAATCTGCATCCTTATTGTCTTCTGCAATATATAATTGGCTCTCTTGTCTAATAGAGTCCACACTTCCTTCTTGTTGTCTTCTACAAAACGTCATAAGTCTTTTTCCAATTTCCTCTCGATTTGTTGACTTCTTTCTGTCTTTGCTTCTTCTAAGTTTCTTCATGATTGATTCGGCTTATCTTGCAATAGCTTCTTGTATTTCATTCTTTCATGTGTATTATCTAATGATATCCATTTTTCATCTTGTTTGTTCTTCCAGAGATATAGTTCTTCTTGGAACACATTATCTTCCAATAAATAGATATACAAGATATGTACATAGACAATGCAAACAAGATATGTACAAGAAATAAGAAGAGTGTTGTTACCTTTTAGAAGAAGAAGTCTCTTCCATCCTACTTAGTCTTCTTTGTAGGTTAATTTTCTTCGACAATTGATGCATTGTGTTTCTCCTTCCTTTTCTTTAGCTTGGGACAATGATTCTTGTAGTGACCATACTTTTGAAAGTTGAAGCACTGTACTTCTGAAATGTCTTTCTCTTGATTTGGCTTCCTCCTTGAGCCAAACTTCCTTTTGTTCCTGAAGTTCTTGAATCTTGTTGTGAAAGCTTGATTGTCGTACTTCTTTTGGGGTTTCTATTTTGCATTGATCCTTGATTCTTCTTGAGCACAACAAGTCCAAAGTTCTTCAAATGTCGGGTACTCCTTCCTTGTGTTCATGCTTGCGGAAAATGCATCCCACGTCTTGGGAAGACCATTGAGTACTATGCTCACCAATTCCTTCTCTGAAGTGATATCTTCAATAGCTTGTAGTTGATCTCTTAGCTGGGAGATCCTTACAAAGTATGATGTTATGCTGTCATCATCATTCATCTTCATGTCACGAAGCTCATTCTTCAGACTCATAACTTGTCCGATGTTTCTGACTGAGAAGAGATTTTTTAGGGCATCGTACATCTTCTTCGATGAGTCAAGATGGGAGATGTAGGGTATCAAGTGGTATTTTATAGAATCCACTATGATACTCATGGAATTGATGTCAACATCTTTCAACTTCTCCATAGCTGCAACGTTCTGCGGTTCCTTCTCTTTTCCTTCTTCAAAGTCCGACTTCACGATCTTTCCTTTCACGATATCCAATACTTTATTCTTGGCAAGGATGAGGTCAATCCTTGTATTCCATGCTTTGAAGTTATAGGCTCCATCTAACTTGTTCTCAGACTTCATAGAGTTAATCATGGCTGCTTGACTTGGTCAAACCCTAGATTTGACCAGAAATTCAAACTTCACGTCTTGGCTTGCTGAGAGTATCAGGAGATGCGCTAAGCTAGGGAACACTGATTTGTTCAAAGATCAGGTCAATCCATTCACTTAAGGTGCCTCAATGAGAGGTTTAGGGTTTCTGCAACTGGTCCTGCTAGTAACCCTAGCGGCAGTGTCTTGGGAGCTACTTCTACTAGTAACCCTAGCAGTAGTTCCTCAACGAGCTCAATATCCTAGCGGCTATGTTTCCTTCCAGCGTTTAGAATGAATGAAGGAGGTGTGGTCCCATAACCTGTTAGAATATAGAATATGGTGTGCTCGTTTTACCATTGACGATACCCTCGTCAACCAACCATAGGCCTAAGCCACCCTTCGAGCACCTTAACCTTGACTGAGAATTACTCCAGAAGAAAACCCTAGGCTATATAGCCAAACAAGGTGTAGCGCATCTTCCTCCAAGGATAGTGCACCAACAATAGTTGATCAGATAGTCCAAACCCTAGCCAAGAGATAGTCCAAGCCAACACTGAAACTGCTAGCTACAAAAACTGCACCTGCAGCTCTCCTCCACACGTGCACACCAAACTGGGAACTGCAATGTGCACCAGTTTCTGTCTGCAATTCCGAGATGTGTCAAATGAGAACTGGCGCCCTGTATTTATACTGGTTTTTCCAGATTTGCCGGGACTGACTTCTCCTTCTGGATATGTGTCTATTCAATATATTATTATTATTTCTATCCGACTTCTTCTCTTGGAGGCTAATAACCTAATATAAATTATCTTCTTAAGCCGGAAAGACTTCTAGGGTTATTAGCCAAATCATTAGGGTTTTCTCTTGCTTTCCGGAGTCTTCTATTCTCGTCAGATTCACATGTGGAGGTAAATACCTCTCGCAGCTACCATCATATTAACAAGTTCCTCATAGAGAACCACAACAAAACAACAATAGTCATAGACAAGAGCCTCATAAGAGAACATGGATAAGAAAGCAGAATTGGTATAACAATGAAGAATGCACACTCGCTGTACAAGATAAGCAGAAGAAGCGTGGTTGGTATGTTGATAGTGGCTATTAAAAACATGAAGAACAAGTGAAAAAAGACCATGTCCTAGAGACCGCAAGATTGGAAATAAAACATGATGAAGAAAATTGTACAGAGAAAAGGAAAGATGTCAGATAAAGAAATATTTGGAAAATAATTGAAAGAAAAGAAGGACAAGTATATAAGGAACATGTTCAAGAGATTGTGCTTTCAGGCACTATAGTGAAATATGAATTCATAGAAAGAAAAAAAGAAGTCAGAGCTCAGAGATATGATGAATCTACTAATGAAGATGATGATGAATACACTTCAGAGCATGAATTGTTCTGAGCCATCTGTCTTAGAGACTCCCAAATAATATGAATAATAGACATGGGGATTCTATGCGGTAGTTGAGACAGACCAAATAACCATCATTCGAGCAAATTGTAGAATTTGAGTAGACACATTCTGTGAATTTAGTAAGCAGAAGTACAACTGGTTCCTAGAGCATGGTACTCTAGATTGGATAAATATTTACAATAGACAGGGTTCATAAAAGGAAGTGTAGACAACAACCTCTACATCAATCTTAAGCAATGAATTTGAGTAGACAGATTCAGTGCATTCAGTTAGCAGAAGTACAATATGATAGATTAATCAGTTGTAGTAGTACTTCATGATAGTACACTGACATATGAGTCAAAATTATGGACATTTGTGTAGCAGAGTCTTGAACAATATGGACAGATATGGATGTGAAATCAACTTTTCTGAACGGGGAGCTTGAAGAAAAAATCTACATTGAACAACTGGTTCCTAGAGCATGGTACTCTAGACTGGATAAATATTTACAGTATACATGGTTCAAAAAAGGAAGTGCAGACAACAATCTCTACATAAAGGTTAAGCCAACAATTTGCAAAGGATATGCATAATGAATTTGAAATATCATTACTTGGGAGAACTATCCTTCTTTCTGGGTCTTCAGATATGTCAAAGCAACCAAGGAATTTTTATGTCTCAAACTAAGTCTATCAGAGAAATGATAAAGAGGTTCAGAATGGAAGATTGCAAACCAATTACCACTCCTATGCAAACCAGTTGCAAGTCGAGCAAATATGATGATTCAAAGTCTACAAACCAGAGGCAGTACATGTCAAAGATTCATAGCTTACTATATGTGACAACATCCAGACTATATGTAATGGAGGCAGTTGGACATGTGGCACAATTTCAAGTAGCACCAAAGGAATGACATTATTAACAACGAAGAGGATTTTCAGATATCTCATAGGAACATAAGAGTTTGGATTATGGTATCCAAAAGGAAAGGGTCTATCACTTATTTCCTACACAGATGCAGATTAGGGAGGTCACATTGATGAATGATGAAGCACTAGTGGATCAACATTATACTTGGGTGAGTCTTTAGTATCTTGGCTAAGAAAGAAAAATCATCAATATCTTTATCTACAGTCAAAGCAGAGTATATTGCAGCAGGATGATGTTGTACTCAAGTTTTTATGGATGAAACAAACTTTGACAAATATATAGGTTGAGTATGATTGAGCCCATTCCAATATATTGTGATAATACAAGCGCCATCAGTATCTCAAAGAACCCGGTGATGCACTCCAAGATGAAACACATTCCAATAAAGTATCACTTTCTACGAGAACAAGTTGCAGAGAAGAAAATCAGAGTTGAATATGTGGGCACAAAAGAACAAGTGGAAAACATCTTTAGAAAATCGCTTCCAAGGGAATCCTTTGAGTATTTTCACCAGAGACTCAGAGTAATTTCTACTCCAAAATGAATGCTTTTGAATGCTTATATTATATGTCTTAGATTTACACGAGGAAGCACCATCAAGAGGATAGTTCAGGTCGGGGGATCAGTTTTAGGAAGAGTTCAGTCAGGGGGAGTATCCCCAAGGATAGTTCAGTTACGTGGATCATCCCCGAATGGAAATATACCTTTTCCATTGATGACAAAGGGGGAGAGATTTATTATATTCAAAGGTAAATGCTTGGAGAAAGAGAACATAGGCATGGTTCCAGGGGGAGCGATGGTCACAGGGGGATCATGAGTGATATGACTTCAATATTGCATCAAAGTGTTGCCATCAATGCCAAAGGGGGGTATTGTTGATTAATTGGGTTGGTTGTCATTGATGTCAACCCTTGAAGAAAGTCCGTTAGCGAATTCCGGTAGCACAAAGTTTTGGGTAATGGACCCAAGTTTGTTTGATGGATAATGGTATGGTTTTTGATATATTTTCAGGTAATACTATTCTATATGGATAGTACATGTCATTCCATTTCTGTTGGTACGTGGAACGTCACATAACTCCTCACGGTTAGAGAGGTATGGCCATGTAAAGTTGGAGAACCCTTACGAGTCACCTGGAAGCCCCAAAAGGTCAAAGTAGTCAAAGTGGTTGCAAAGAAGAAATTATTTAAATAATAAAGAGAAGTGATGAGTGTACTATAAGTCAAAGTGGATACAAAATAAATTATTTAAATAATAAAGTTAATGGAGAAATTACTAAGTGGACATGTGGTTAGAAGTGGGTTAGCCCTGAAATAAGGAAAGCAAAGAAGAAATTATTTAAATAATAAAGAGAAGTGATGAGTGTACTATAAGTCAAAGTGGATACAAAATAAATTATTTAAATAATAAAGTTAATGGATAAATTACTAAGTGGACACGTGTTTAGAAGTGGGTTAGCCCTAAAATAAGGAAAGTGGTTTAAGATGGTTAAAAGGTAACCCCTTGAGGAAGCTACATGAAAGTATAAATAAGAGGCAAAACTCTTCATTTTAATCACACTTGAGAATATTGATTATTTACAAGTGAATGAGGTAATAATAGGATATCTAAACCGAATTTTAGAGGCAAGGTGAAGTAAAGAAGGCCAAAATTCAAGGGAGAATAAATTCTTTTGATGATGCTTTCTAAGGTATGTTATTTACAGGTGATCTCACCATTTTTGCAATAACGTTTTTTCTAGAATGATTAAGACCATGAAATTGGGAGGCCGTTGAGGAAACATATCCAAGTAGTTATGAAAAAAATTTCAGCTTGTGGGTTGTTGTATTTTTGGAGTTACACTCCATGAAAAATAGGGTTTGTGGCTAGTCTAAAAAAAGTGTTTCGGGTAAAAACATCATAAATTCTTCATAACAGATCCAATTTAAGTAAGAACAAATGTATTGGTTAGAATAGAATATTTCGTATTCTTTGTACCATTTTCATATCCATACAACAAATATTCTATGCGGGACATGCTCTACAAGTTTGCTCTTTAGAATAAGCCAGAATTCAAGAAGGTATGCCATTTTTGATATAACTCCTTTTTCTGAGAGGTTCCAAGTAGTGAAACCTAGAGGAATTGCATAAAAGATACTGAAGAACATTGTATACTATTTTTGGATCTTTATTCATTACAGGTACATAGTTATGATTATTTCAAGTTATGGTTGTTGACTAATCCAAAATTAGTTATGTGAGACTAAAGTAAAGTTTGATGAAAATGCTAGTCTCTTGTTGTTAAAGTTAAGGAAGGTTTGCAGGTATGTGATCATATACACCAGGTCTATTACAGAGTTACAAATCATATTTGGATTATGAAATTGATGAGGGATTTTGGTTGAGGTACATGTTGGGTACATGGTTGAGACAAGTAGTTGATGAGTTGACACATACATGAGGTGTATAGTTGATGCTGTTGGTACATCTTGATGAGTCACAAGTTATGTTTATTTGATGCATGATTGGTACATATTTGGTGCATGGTTGATGCACTCGTTGATGGTACAGGTTGGTGCATGGTTGATGCACTTGTTTATGGTACATGTTGATTACATGTTGTTTGGTATAGGTTGTTACATGTTCTTTGGTGCAGATTGATTGGTACATGTTTACAACAATATATCTCACAATGATAGTGTGATAATGGCTCCATCATTCTACTTCTATGACATGGCGGTTGGACGGGGCAAGGAAAGGTGGTTGTAGACACCTTCCAATTGTAGACGAAGAACATAGGGGGTTGTAGCCTCCTTCTGGTTGTAGCTAGAGAATTAGGGAGTTGGAGCTTCCCTCAGGTTGTAGCCTCCTTCCAGTTGCAGCTGGAAAACAAAGGAAGTTGGTGCTTCTAATGAGTGTAATTATTAAAGACATATAAGAAAAAACATTCCGTGGTTTTCTCCCGTTTTGGGTTTCCATGTAAAAACACCGGTGTACTGTGTATGTGTATGATTGCTAATTTGTTCATTGTTTATTTACTCTGCAACTATTGGATGATAATGCTACATTGATATAACACTTGCATTTTGAGGTTAAAAAGGATTATTGATCTATTACTGATTCACCCTCCTCTTAGTAATCCAACAAAACCAAGATTTTCGATAGCTTTTTCTTCAAGCCTATGATGGTAGGGGGAAGGTAGAGCATTATAGTAATGCATGAAAGCGGCTTGGTTCTAAGGGAGAATAAGTTTGGGAATTTGGTTATATAACTTGGTGAAACGTAAGTTGAAATACTTGATAGTCTCACTGTCTTTATACACAATGTTATTGTACTCCCGTAATTGTTTGGGTGGGCTCTTAGACTGGCCATAAGTATATTTGAACCAATAAAATAACTCCTCCCAAGTGGAAAGAATCTTCAGAGGAATATCAAAGAAATCTGCCGCTTCTTTCCCTTCAAGGGAATTAACAGATAAGCACATACAAGTGTCATTGTCTTTGGCTCCTATGTTGTGACAAGCATTATAAAATGACACCAAGTGTTCATTCGTAGTGACCATGTTATTTCCTGAAAACCTAGGGAGATGTTCTTTGAATTTTGGAATTGGACGAGTAGCAGGTGCTAGGTTAAGAGGAGAGGAAACATGCCACGGAGTAGTAGTATCATATTCTTCAAATTGAAAGAGAACATACTTCTTTATGACCTTAGTGGGATTGGTGGTAGATTGGACATGGACTTGATGGCTATACAAGATACCAATCACCGATGAGGCTGAAGGTTGAGATGAAGAAGCACCTCTAGTGTCACCAGAGCCACCACTAGATGCCATCTTGTGAACGATAGGTAAGGGAGAGAAAGATGAACTGACTGAATCAGAAAAATTCTCCTTAGAGTACGTTGTTGGGTTGAAAAAACAACGTTTTTCCTATTTCAACAATAGGGTTGATCTTAGGTGATAAACCTATTCTTCTTCTAGAGATGCGAGGGTTTAAGGACATGAAAAGAAGATCAAAACTTTAGAAACAAGAAAACTATGGCTGATTCCTAGGCTGTCTTTGCTTGGACTCCCAATGTTCTCAGACACTTATGTCCTTCTCAATCACTGCCCACGAGCATTCAAGCTCAGCTCGGGTGTTGGCGGTTTCTAAGATGGTATTGAATAAGGTTAAAGCAATGCTGGTCTGTTCTTTAAGACCGTGATCAATATTGGGTTTCCTTGTAACATGTACTATCATGAAGCAAAGAAAACAATCAAAGAATCAAAAGCATAAATATAAATATATTCAATGATAATCAAGAATACAATCAACCAGAGAGATATGGAAGATCTCCCCAGTATGGTCACCAAATAAATGTTGAGGAAAATATATCATTTATCTTACTCAAGCATTTTTGAATCGTACCTAGCTAAGACAAGATAGTCGAGAATATCACCCTATGTTTTATAGCCTCAAAAAGTATTTCCCAATCCACAAGTATTAATTACAAGATCTTAGGCTAATTTTTTAAATGAAAAGACTGTTGCAAAATATGAAATTTTTATATAGTTTTATGAAAAAATATAGATTACAGAAAGTAAATGTGGAGATCAAAAGAAAAAGTAACCAAGTCACAGATACACACAAATGAGATAGAATAAAAATCACTTTATTTCATTCCAATAAATCAAAGTATCTTTCTCTTTACAAAATCCCTATGAGGGCATGGACCAAAGTCAAATTTAGATATCCTCGATGAAAACCATAGAAAAGGACTCTGACAAGAAGTAAAAATTGAACTTTAAAATCTGGATCAGCTTGCCACAGATTGCTTCCAACTTGACTTTGCACAATATCCTTTGTCGGTTATGAAACTTAATCCATAAACATACAAGTATACACAGACTATCAAAGATAGATCAACACCTCTAAAACACGGATCTGAATGATATGGGTCAACTTTGAACCTTGCTGTCTACAATAGGACCTTGCTTTCAAAAAGAGAATTAGGCCTTTAATGAACTGAAGAATGAATGAAAACTTAACTATCTCTTGAAAACAAAAGAGCAAACCTTAGTATTGCTTTCTCCTTATATTCTCCTCTTGTTCTTCCTTCTCATTTGGCTTTTATGCATTCCAAATTAGTTGAAGTAGTTCAACTTCCTCCTTTAGTTAATTTAATCAAACTTAACTAATTTTAGTTCAGGGGAAGTAATAATAATAATAATAATAATAATAATAATTAAGGGTCTTTATTAAATAATAACTAAGTAGGTGGGACCCCTTGTGACTCCCTTTTTTATTCTTTACAAAAACAAACACAATTAGATAATCATTTAAACACATGTCTCCTTGTAGCTCCCATAAATATTTCCAAAATTTGAATATTTTTTTTAATTTTTTTATTTTAAATAAAAAAGGCAGGTTCTATTATATTAATATTGCAAAATTACAGAGTTCTATTGAAGTGCCAGCTGTCCCGCCTGGAAAGGAAATCGAGACAGCTGGCCATTCCATGCTAGCTTCCAAACTCAAAGTGTTAGTCTGCCACCCTGCTCGAAGTAAACCAGGATGCATGGCCAACCATAGTATTAGTCTGTTTATTACTATACTACCGCTATCATTTCTATAAGCTAGAAGAGCTGCAGCTCTGGATTGCATCAAAAGAAAAGAGTTTCTAACAGTAAACAAACAGGAAAACCTCTTAGCCGGTGTCCTCATGGTCGTCTTTCTCCTTGCCTAGTCTGACTGGGATGGCGTATACCTGTGTGCAGGTGGGGCATTGGCGCCTTGGGGTGGCGCTGGAGTAGGTGGTGTAAAGCATATCCAGGCATTGATTGATGCAGATGGCTTTGAAAATCTGGTCGTCCACCATGCTGCGTACATCAAAGATTAAATTCAGGTGCTCCGGGTGAAGAAGTGGTGGCTGGTCCTATGAATTCTGCAGAATGGAGGAGGGGGGAGCTTCCATCCATGCGTCAGACTCCTCCTGGTGCTCTCGCTGCCCACTATACTGCTTCATTTCCTTAGGAGGTTCACCGGTTGTAATACATATGTTTTCTTTGATGCCTTCCTGTGTATCTTCCTCTACAAAGCAAGGTGTGAATTCCTCTGCTGGAGTGCCTCTGAGACCGTGTTCAACTCTTGGAATAGGGGTCGTGGCGTCCATTCCGAAACAAGAGGGGGGATCCCAATTGTTCGGAACCGTGAAGAGGAGGCTCTCTGAGTAATTATGGATGGATTCCTCTGGAGGAATCTCCTCGACATATGCCATGGGAGGCGTCCCAATTCCTCTAGATTTTCTAGGTCTCCTTCTCTTAGCTAGAGTCAGTGCTCTCTCAAATTTCTTTTGCCTTTTCCTTCGCGAGTCAGCCATGTACCACATTGCACCTCTGCGAGGCCACCCCCTTGCTCGTGGCATGCTTAGAAATAGGACTATTGCTGGAATGCCCACTGCGAGGTTGTCTCTGTTCGGCTCTGCAACCTTCCAAATCATCCCAAAGCCTCCAAGGCTGTTGATAAGGGTGAAAATGATAGCTATGGTCATTAAGGTTGTGGTCTTAATGCTTTGGTCGGCCGTTCTACTCGCACGAGTGAGAGGCCTCATCATATGGTAAATGCCACTTGGGTTTGTACCCATCATAAATGGTGAGGAGATGGGAGATGGTGGCCACCATTAATGGCCCCTCCTGGCGCTTCTCCACATGTTCTTCCCTCTCCGCGTGGCACCCCATCCGGGGGTTGGAGATCCCTGTTGGCAAGAGCTTGACACCGCTCTGAGATGTTTGAATCTTCAGAGCTGTGTGCTTCACCATGTATCTATTCTGTCTCCCTTAATACACCTTCATTTTCCAGGAAGTTTGCCTCTCTCTTTACATGAGAAGGGGTGATGCTAAGGTTGGCCCTTAGGAGGCCCTTGAATTCCTCTAGCAACCCAGAGAGTCACCAACTAGGTGAGATTTTCTGCGGGTTTTCCCCATGGAGGATTTTGGTGATTAGCTGAATGATGATTTGTGAGTCCCCCTCCAAGATGATCTTGTGACTGTGCTAGGTGATTTCTACTCGTAGACCTTACAGTAGGCCAATTAAATCCTCTACATTGTTTGTTTTCTCTCCCAGATATCCCCTGCCAGGACGAGGATTTCTCCTCTGGAGTTTCTGAGTATAGCTCCATAGCCATCTGGTCCTGGGTTTCCTTTGGAAGTCCCATCAAAGTTGATCTTTATGAAACCTGCAGGAGGAGGGGTCCAAGTGATTGGACTACTGTTTTGGCATTTGGGTGCTTTGATCACCAACTTTTTGATCAAGCTGAGTTGCAGTTTTGAAGAATGTAGTGCTCTTCCGGGTTACATTTCAGATCCTCTAGTTTCCAGGTTTTGCTTCTAACTGTTTCCTTGATAAGTGTGGCGATTTTTTCCCAAGTTAGTCCTGGTGTGGAGTCCTTAGATTGGAAGATTCTTTTGTTCTGTTCCTTCCATATTTTCCAGAGAATAAATCCTGGGAGGAGTTACCGAATATAGTTCAGTAAGGGGTTGCTGTAAGTGATCGAGTCCTAGTTTTCATTCGTGTCTTTGATGTTGCATCTATTTTGATTGGATCTGCGCATTATTTGAGCTCCCTGGTCCCATATCGACTGGCTGTAATGAAACCCATTGAAAAGATGATCTTTGGTTTCCTCTTGCTGTTGGCATAAGATGCATACTGAGGGTCTAATGAAGCCTCTTTGTATAAGGTTATCCTAGGTTAGAATTCTGTTATGTACAATCAACCAGAGGAAGGTGGATACCTTAGGCCAGAGTGCCTTGTTCCAAACCTTGTTCCAAATGTTTTCCTTTTCCTGATTTTGTTAGTTACCTTGTAGGTAGTAGGCCTCTTTGATTGAAAATTTTCCAGTTGTGGAGTGCCCCCATTTAAGGATATCCGAGCCTTCTCTATTGCGGATTTTCCGGTGACTTGCGTAGTGTTTCCAAGCTTGCAGATTTAAGTTCTCTGGGACCCTTAATTCCTGGCTAGAAGTTTTCCACTTTCGCCACTGCAGTCTTTGTTCTTTAGGTTTCTAGAGATCTTTCACCTTTAGGGGAATATCATGATTGAGAGCCTGCTGGAGGGGCCTTAGTTCTTCCAGATCATTTAGAGGTTTGAATTACTGCCATGAGTCTTTCCAAAACCTGGCACTTTATCCATTTCATATCTCTCAAAAA
>ML783492.1:121408-136942 GCA_009831015.1 Picea engelmannii | reverse complement strand
TTGATGTGTCGGCGGTGTACCATGGTTTTGTGGAAGAATTTTGTGTTCTTTTCCCCCTCTTTGAGCCATTGTACCCTGGACTTCTGCCTCCATAAAATTTCCTCTTGCTTTCTTCTTTCTTCTAGCTACGCTTGTAGCTTCTCTTCCTCTTCCATAAGTTCAACAGTTTGAGTCCCTGAAATGAAAGTTCTTTGTATCGTTATTAGATTGTTCTCTATTTCCTGCATGCTTTGGAATATGTTTTCAAAGGTGTTTTTATTCAAGTACCTTAGCAATTGCTTGAAGTTTTTGAGCCTTTGCTGGAATTTGTACATGATAGTACCATGATCTATTTCTGCTTGAGCCCACCAAGTTTTTGCAAGCTATTGGAAGTCTAGGTGTGTGAGCCATAATTTCTCAACCGGAATGGTTTATATTTAGGTGCTGCCTCCGTTTCCAGATGAAGGGATATTGACCAGTGGTCCGATCCAGCTTTGGGGAGAATAATATTTTCCATGAAGAGGTCTTTTTTGATCAATTCCTCAGCCACAAGAAAGCGGTCCAGTTGACAGGTTACATGTTGGTTTCCTAACCTACGGTTGGACCAAGTGAAAGTACCATTTCCGTTCTCTATGTCTACTAACTTTAGATGATCAATAAGTGTTTTGAAATTACCACTATCTTGTTCGAGCCTTCTACTCCCGCCGTTTTTTTCCTCCAATGACATGATCATGTTGAAGTCACCTCCTATGATCTAGTTAGGTGTGGTTGCCAAAGATTTGATAAGGGCTAGCTGTTCCATAAATTTGTCTTTTTCCTGTTGACTTTGGGGTCCATAAACATTGGTGATGGTCCCCTCCTAATTCGAGCCTGTGACTTCAAAGTGGGCTGTTATGGTGCCTATTGTGGAAAAAGGTTTGCTGAGAGTAGTGTTGCTCGGGTTCCAAAGTATGGCTAGACCCCTTAAAGCCCTTGAGGAGTCTGTTTGAATAAAGTCACATCCTTTCCAGATGTGTTGCAAGATGGTTTCAACCTCTATCCCTGCACATTTCATTTCTTGTAACATTAGAATATCTAGGTTTTCTACCTTGATGCAGTCTCGAAGGATCCTCTGTTTGGATTTGCCATTGAGTCCTCTAATTTTCCAAGTGATGATATTCATCATTATGAGGGTGGGTTTGGGTGGAGGTATCCCTCAGAGAACTTATGAATCTGACCTGAGTTAATCATGAGATTTCCTTCTTCCTTGATTAATTGATGTACTGGTTTGCGTCCCCTTCTTTTGTTCTCTTGTGGTATTTTTTTTGAGCCTGACCCTAATTCTGTGGCTATGCCTATGCATGCCATGGATCCCATGGTTGAGTCGAGAAAGACCTTGTGTACCTTTCGGAGTTGCTCTTCAGGGAGGGATTTCAGATCCTTTTGATTGAGGGCTTCCTCAAGTTTCTCAAGGTCAATACCTGCTAAATCTCGAGCGTCCATCTGCATTAAGATGTCGCTGTCTCCATCTCCTTTCTCTTCTGGGTAGATTTCCTTATTTTGGCCAGAGGAGGAAAGGGTTTGGTTATGTTCTTTGCCCTGTTGCGACCCTTTGTGTAGATCTTGGATTTCCTCTTCTTCCAATAGCTAGTTCAGTATCTTGTAGGAATTTTTGGTCGAGATCTTAGGCTTGGGGTCGAAGATCTGCCATCTAGGAGGATTTCTCTTTCTGGTCAGGACAATGGTGAAGCCATCTTTTTGTGTAGTATCATTGGCTTTGGAAGCTTGCTTATTCAGGGGGCAGTCTCTGAACAGGTGGCCATGTTCATGACATTTTCTGCAATGGAAAAGGATATGTTCGTAGTCTAGAGTTTGTATCCAGTCTTCAGCCTGATACTCCAACAATACTGCCCCTGGTAGAGCCCTAGATATATTCATGTAAACACATATTCAGGCATATGAGGTGTATTTCCTTTGCTTTGTGGCTTCTAAAGCTTTAACATAGTGACCTATTGTATTACCTATTCCCATGAGAATCTCCTCCAGCCAGAACTCCTGCGGCAGGGAGTAGAGGTGGATCCAGACAGGTGCCATTGTGAATTCCTCCTTGTCTTGGTTGAAGCATTCTGTCCAAAATCTTAGGAAAATCCCTGTCGAGTTGTAGAAATATGGGTCGTTCTCAAAGATTCGATCTCGGTCATCTGGGTTGTACATAATGATTGTGAAGAAGCCTTTGGATCTGAGTTGAACTTCATAGTCACCCTTGGGGTTCCACCAGTGTTTGATACATCTATTCAGATCCCTTTCAGACGACCATAGTCCTAGAAATTTGCCAATGAGGGCATGTTCTTTCATGAACTGGGTATGTTCCCCCACTCTTGTTGAGCTTTTGATGTATCTCGGGGGTTTTTCCATTTGCGGAATGCATTTTCCGGCCTCCCACCCACGAGGTGATTTTGGATGGGACGTGCTAGCCTCCATCTCCATTTCCTTACTGATTCCCTATTCTCCGGCGTGGAGTTGTTCGCGTATCTGCTGTGGCGGCTCAAATGATGGCCGTTTTTCCCTTGTTCCCGATCTTTCGTTAGCAGTAATATTGCTATACGAGGGGGGTTCCCCCCCCTCTTCTGCATTCATACTGGTGGATCAGATCAGGTAAATGTCTGTGCTTGATCTTTGTAGGTGGTTTGCTGCGGCGTATCCTGGTTCAGTCATGCAACGGTTCGCGTCAAGAGTAGAGCTAGGGTTCAGTCATGCAACGCCTCCTCTATCGATCATATCTCAAATTTGAATATTAAATATAAAAAATAATTCAAATTATATCCCAAATATGTAAATAACCACATTATCCAAAAAATAATTTACTATCCAAAACTTTTTGCAGGGCATTGTCTTCAACAACTCAAACATAAACACATAAATTAAAATCCATATTTTCCACTTTGAGAGGCTATGCTTCTTATGTCATTGTTGTCCCCTTTGGACTTCCCAGAATTAGCCTTAGGTTGATTCGAACCTTGAGGCTTAATCTCACTAATAACATGGGACCAATAGTCCCTCAGCTGCATACATGAGGACACTTATTTTGATGAGTCATTTGAAGGAGATGAGGGGGAAGAAACAACTTTACCTTTGTCTCTCACATGGGGGACCTCGGTTTTAAGCCATTTTCTAGCATGATAGGATTGAATAGGTGAATGTACATGATCAATTTGAGAATTAGGATTTATAGGTGGAGGAGGAGGAGGAAGTAATAAGTTGGTCCAACCACGATGGTGGGGGACTTCCGAATGAACAATCTCCTGCCATCCATCATTATCAGAAACTTCTGGTTGCATGGATACATGAGGAGCCACATGAATACCAGGTATATTTTGGGGCTGGAAGGGAGGCCTCTCTGGTCGAGGTTGAACTATTCCTTGCCCAATCCAATTGAAGAACCCAACTTTAAAAAGATGGTTCAACTCCTGAGAATCTAGGCCTTCTAGGCCCTCTTTTCCAGTTACTTCTTCCCCTATTGTTTCTTCCATGACTACCTCTGTTGAAGAAACTCATCTCGTATGTAGTAATTCATTAGTAAATATCCCTTAACATAGAATACATGACATTCTGTTTATATGAAACAACGTTTGGTTCATAAATTGACACAAGACCCATGCAATTAAATCCATAATAAATTATTTAATAATTGCCAAGTGAGCAGGGGGTGAAATAGGGTTCATGGGATATCTGGAGGGATTGTAATGAGAGAAAAAGTGGTAGCATGACAGGGAGTAGAGACCCGAGAATTTTACTTCCGTACCCATTGTTATCTGGTAGAGACCTTTGATTCAAAGAGCAAGGGTGATCTTCGATTTCCATTCAAAGTAGTTGAATGGAGTTAGGAAAACATGCTTGGGCTGAAGGTGTTGATGAATTTATTTTTTCTTCCTCCTTTGATGATATTTCACCTGCAAATAAAACTAGTATACCTCTCCCTCAGATTCCCTGAGGCTCTGATACCATGTAAAATTATGAGACCCAAGAGATCTAGAATTCGATGAGAAAAATAATACTAATCTAATGAATTTAAAATAAACAAAGAAGATATATATATATATATATATATATATATATATATATATATATATATATATATATATATATATATATATATAATGATTTAATCCACAAGAATGAATGTATTCACAATATGTTAGAAATTACAATGAGATCAATCCAATATGTAGAGAGGAATTGATCTTGTCACTAATAATAGCAATTACCACTAAAAGAAATGTAAAAATGGCTAAAGCACATGCCTAAAAATCTAAAATAGATAACCCACACCTAACATGAGTATGATAGGCTGAAAAGTGTGAGTTTACTAACTGATTAGCTAAACATGCAAAGTTTACTAAAGAAAGGGGGTAAATCCCTAAAATAAAGGGACGATTTCCTTGATTTAAGGAGGAATTGCGCTCTACTTCCTTTAGGTGTTTAAAATATGCATGGAGGTTGTAAATGAGTCACTAATTTGAGTTCTAATTAAATAAATCAAGATTAACTCCATGTCAATATCCCTAAATTTAAGGAAAACTCCCTAAAAACAAGGAAAGTGTCTCCTACCCTCTCTAGAAAGTCAAATCGAGTGAGGAAAAATGCATTGGGATGTATTAGCAAGGTCTAGGTGCCTAAGGAAAGTAATACACCAAGGAAAGTGAGGATTATGATCTAAAATAATATGATATACTTACATGTGTTATTGCTTCCAATATTTCTCTTTTCATACAACTAACTGTGTTAAATTAGTTTTAAGATTTGGTTGCATTATAACTCACCGGTTACTCCAGTTTCGCTCCTAGCTAGGATAGTTTAACATATATTAGTGATAGGTTAGCATAGATTAGTCACAGGTTATATTTTATTATTTTACATACATGGTCTTCATCTACATCTTTGCATTGCATCCAATCTTGCATCGGTATGCCAGACCTTAACCGATAATAAAATCAAAAGTTAGCAATAATGGCAGCTGAGTGAAATTTCAAATGGGAATCCTAACCCAAATGAAGTATAGTATAATTGGGACTTTATACTGGGGAGTACCCATTGCTATTGTTGGGAGAATTCATATCCCTCAACAAAATTGATGCTAGAAGGAGGGCCATATTTTATGGCTTACATACATGACTTAAACAATAACTGAAATCAGTCTTCAACGAGTAATCCAGGCTCACAACATACTTTATTCCCTCCAACTGAGTCTGAACAAGAATTTATTTACGAAGAATCAAAGGATAATTTTTGAAGTGCCCCCATAAGTCTTGAAATACATTATGAAACCTGGTATTGGATACCTCGAGAATAACTTCACAAAACACGTAGAATCACTCGTGCTTATGCAAAATTACATAGAAAGTTACCCACAACTTCTACACTTCCTATAAGAAAATCCACCCATGTTGAACGTCTTGACACAGATCTTGATTTTACGTCAACTTTGTAGATGATATTATTGAAACTTTATTACATGAGGTTCCAGTACCCTTAAGTAGAGCTGTACATTTCCTCACTAAACCTGAAGAAGAAGAATTTGAAGTTGAACAACCTGAAATCACCTTATAACAAATAATGGGAGAAAATAGGAACTACAGAGAGGTCATACCACGATGGAGAGCCTAAGGAGATTTAAATATGGCTGGTGAAGTACGTGAAATTCCAAACAAGTTTGATATAATTTTACCAAAATTTGATCCATACAAACCCGGATCCTCAGAAGATCATATAAATAATTTATTTTTGGCCATACGTCTTCTAGGAGTACACCATGAAGATTTAGTGTGTAGATTATTTCCTTATACTTTTTCTGGGAAAGCCTCTACTTGGTATTTCAGCTTACCCACAAGATCAATTACATACTTCGACAATTTCAAAAGGCTCTTTATGAGGAAGTCTGGAGAAAGAAAAACAACTGCATCTCTACATAATGAGCTAGGAGCCATCAGAATGGAAAATAAGGAAAGAGTAAAATATTTTAACCAAATATTTCTAAATGTCTTAATTAAGTTTCCCCACGAGGTAGCTCCCACTCAATATTTATCCATTGAATATTATACAACTGCCTTAACCCCATCTATCGGGATGTTTGTAAAATGATCTAACAAAAACACTTTAGCATTAAAATTTAATGAAGTTGAAATTGTGGAAAGAGAGTTGTCATCATATGACCAACATCCCCATTATGAGGAATTAAGTCTGCTGGGAGGTGCCACTAATATTAACTAAACCACCTAACAAGGAAGCCAAGGATATTGATAATGTGGTTAAAAGGGTTAAGAAATTATCAAATGAAGTGGTAGACTTAAAGAAAAATGTTGGTGAAGGATCATCCAAACCCCAAAATTTTCGTCCATTTTTTAAGAAACAAGACAACCCACCACAACCTCCAGAACCCTCACACATGGATTTCAATCTAGATAGTTTTATTAATGATAATTTTTTCTCTTACGATCAACAAAATCATCCTGAACGTACGTGCCCTCAGTGGATCAACTCTATGTCATTGGTAATAAATCAATTGCTTGATCAACAAAGTTTAGAATATGAAGGTCATGCACCAGATTCTTTTGATACTACTAACAAAGCACCTCCATAATCAACTATTCCCTTCCGGGACTAGTTTTTGGAATCCGATGATGAGTAAATTGAAGAAATACTTGTCGAAGATACTCAAGTTGTAAAAGCTACTGCCCCGAAATGTTATAATTTGCGCAACAAAGGTCCACCATATGAAACTCTATCTCCCAAAGGAGAAAATATGCCTCTTAGGAAAATAACATCTCCCCCTGTCCTCTCAAAACCAACTAGTACACTTCTAGAAAAAAACTAATAATAAAACTAGTAAGAATGCGGTAGCAAATAAAGATAAACCTAGTACATCAAGTACTATTAAAAATGATGAAAAGGTGATTCAAGGGAAATCTGGGAAAGTTAACAATGATTCAAATTCACATGCCCTAGATTATAACGTAATCAAAGATATGAAGAAAATTAAACATAATATCTCCATGTTCGATATTTTATCGCTTCCAAAACAACACGAACTCCTACATGATGCTTTCAAACCCTAGGAAACTCAAACAAAAACTGTTGTAGTTTCTGAAAGTTCAAATTCTGGAAATAATACACCAAATATTAACAAGGTAGAGATAACATCTTCTATAAACGCAATTAGCATAGGCTCTTTTTCGAAATTGCAGATACAACCTTTTCTGCTTACTTATGATATTTTCAATTTCAATGTTCATAATTGTTTAGCAGATTTTGGTGCCTCTTCTAACATCATGCCTTTTTTTGTTTGCCAAAAGATAAATGTTGTCCCACAAATAACAAAAACTAGGATTATTCAGTTACACAGAACATATGTTAAAGTGAAAGGGGAACTTAGGGATGTGTTAATTAGACTGTCATATGATCCAAGAGGTCATCAGACTATAGACATAGTTGTGGTAGACATCCTAGAAAGTTATGGTTTTCTCTTAAGCATAGATTGGTCGACTAAACTCCAAGGCTATTTTTCTACTGATTGGTCTCATCTGTGGTTTCCCTATAAAGGTAAAACAAATCAAATCCGGGTGAATAGTGAAGAACACATGAAGCACACGGTGATATAATTAGAGGGTAAAACTGAACCTGTTAGCTTTGCTCATTCTATCCTAGGAAGCTATATTTTCAAAATTGATTATGGTTGTTACGAAGCCCATACTTCTGAGATACCATCTGAACTACAATCAAGTCTCTGCCCATGAGAACATAATGGCTTATGTCTTGTACTTACTTACTTATGATTTAGTTTGACTAACGAAATTGACGTCCTAGACATGTGGACCATGTTCTTTGATGGTTCCAAAACTCAGGATGGAGCCGACATAGGATGTGTACTGATCGACCACAATCAAGGAAAAACACTCATATCAAGTTGATTAAAATTTGAATGCACCTACAACAATGCTGAATACGAAGCCTTAGTGCAAGGTCTCAAAAATTCCATTGACCTCGACATAAAACATTTGAAAGTGTTTGGTGACTCGGAGATTATTCTTCGACATGTAAGAAATATTGTTCACTGCCTATCTTCACATCTGAAAGAATACGAGGTATGCGATTTTATTGATTCATTTGATGCATTTAATATTAATTCTATACCCTGTGATAAAAATGTAGATGCTCATATTTTGGCCAATGCAACATCTAGGTTCATGCCTCCTGATGATGGTTTTTCAATTGAATTAATGTTCAGGCAATCCCTACCTGACAACGTCACAAGTTGAAGAGTATTCGACTATGATTATCAAATTTTCAACTTCGTTACTAGTTTGTACACATTCCAAAACTCAGTGATCGATGATGAAATTCACCAACAAGAGATGCAAGCTTATCAAGAAGAAAATCACAATATAAAGACAGATTGTGTCGTGAAGAAAATTGTGACTCTTGAGAAGTTATTTGATTTACAATCTAAATTTAGGAGGCCATCTAATTCGAATACCAAGAGCTCCACGGTGATGCATTTCTTGGTAAATTTGGGAAAATCTAAATAATGTAAATATGTCAACCTGGGCACCTGCTGTTCAGATTCAGAAAACATACGTTCACAAAGTTATTCAAGAAATATCGAGATGTTTTTTCCTAGACATATGACAACTTGAAGAATTATGATACAGGGATAATACAACATGTGATTCCCATCAAAGAAGGGATCAAGCTGTTTCAACAAAAGATGAGGAATATTCATCCTATTCTTGGACCTCTTATACAAAAGGAACTCAAGAAGTTGTTAGATGATCGAATGATTTTTAAAGTAATACATTCAACTTGGGTATCTAATATGGTGGCCATGAGGAAAAATTCGGGAGAAATAAGAATCTGTATATATTTTAGAAATCTTAATCACGCTCTAGATCTCAACTGTTCTCCTTACTAGACGAATTTTTGGGATACAACTAGGTTCTTTTCGTAGAACCAGACCAATTAAATACCACTTTTCGAACTAAATGGGGAACTTATGCTTACAAAAGGATGCCTTTTGGTATTATGAATGCATGAGCCACCTTTCAAAGAGAAATGGACATTGATTTAAAAGGTTTAATCGGTCAAAGTGTAGTGGTTTACCTTGATGATGTTACAATTTATTCAAAGGAAAGAGAAGACCACCCAAAACATCTCAAGAAAATTTTTGAGTGTTGCAGAAAATACAAAATTTCGCTTAATCCCAAGAAAATTGTATTCATTGTTTCAAAAATAATTTTATTAGGACACATTGTTTCAAAAGAAGGAATTCCAGTGGATCTAGAGAGAACGAAATACATTTTACAAATTTCTCCACCGCACAACAAGAGGTCTATGCAATATTTTTTTTGCATAATCAATTTCATTAGAATATTCATTCCAGACTTCGCTGAGATTGTAAAACCTTTACAAAAAATGATTAAAAATGTTGTAAAATTAAAATGGACACCTTTGGAAAAGGAAGAATTTGAAAATATTAAATTCTCCATAGATAATTCCCCATCCCTTCAGAGTCCCGATTTTTCAAAATATTTCCTACTATATACATTTGCATCTAAGCATTCACTGGCAACAATACTCACTCAAAAGGATGAGCAAGGAGACAAATATCCTGTTGCTTTTATGAACATTGGGTTACAAGGCACTAAACTGAATTACCCTCTGGTAGAAAACAAACATTTGTTGTACATAAATAAATCAAGCAGTTCAGACCGTACATCCTAAAAAAATGTACTAAAGTCATCGTCCCACACCCTGAAGTGAGATCCTTGTTCGTCCAAAAGGAATTGGGAGAAAGACAAGGAAATTGGATGACATATTTGAAAAAGTATGATCTCAAATTTAAACCAGCCAACATTTTAAAGGGTCAAGGATTGTGTAAATTAGTAACCCAAGGAGCTGATGCTGAAGAATAAGAAGAGGATGGATGACAAGATGAACAGATCATGTATACACAACAAATTCCATATGTACCAGCCATTAAAGGATCAACTTACAATAATCTTAAGTATTATTTACAACATGGCACTACTCCATATCATCTCAATTCTAAACAAAGAAGAGTGTTACGAATGAAATCTTTATAATATCGATTATTACATGAAATCTTGTTCATAAGGAATTATGATTGAGTGTTACTCAGATGTCTTGAAAAACAAGAAGATGATAAGGTGCTAAAAGGTATGCATGATGGGATAGTTGTTGGTCATTTCTCAGGAGATACAATAGCTCATAAAGTGATAAGAGAGAGATACTACTAGCCCACCCTATTTAAGGATGCTCACACATACTCAAGAAGCTACGAAGTATGCCAAAAAGAAACAGGGAGGGGAAAATGTCTCTTTTCCTCTCCAAGCAGTAGCATTGGAAGACCCATTCAAGTAGTGGGGTTTATATATATCGATGATATAAATCCTAATTCATCTAAATGACACAGGTATATTCTAACCACAACTGATTATTTCACATGTTGAATTGAATCAATTCCTTTAGTCAAAGTGAAT
Organism: Picea engelmannii; assembly: GCA_009831015.1. Taxonomy (NCBI): domain Eukaryota; kingdom Viridiplantae; phylum Streptophyta; class Pinopsida; order Pinales; family Pinaceae; genus Picea; species Picea engelmannii. Next base: position 126,431 of record ML783492.1, on the reverse strand, counting down.
GAAGAAGTAGTGATTAATTTCCTTGAGAAACACATTATCACAAGGTTTGGTATTCCTAACTCTTTAGTATTTGATAATGCTTCTTATTTTTAATATTCGAAATTATCTGAATATGCATTAGAAAAGGGAATTATTTTAAAGTATTGAGCTAACTATTACCCCCAAGTAAATTGCCTAGCAGAATCCACAAACAAGAACATCATTCGTATCCTAAAGAGAATCGTGATCGATCATTAGAGAAATTGGCATAATGCATTACAAAATGATCTCTGAGAAAATTGTGTCACCCCAAAATCCTCTATCGAAACATCACCATATTTTTTGGTGTATGGACAAGAATATGTGTTACCATCGAACATTTACCTACCCTCTCAACAACTTACACAACATTCCCGAGGCAGAGAATGCTCAGTTATCCAAAGTCATATAAATACCTTACTAAACCTTGAAGAAATACATGACAAGACTAAAACCAAGTGTGAATCCCATCAACAAATTGTAAAACATTGGTTTGATAAGAAGTCTATCAGTGAAAAATAATTCCATGTTGGGGATCTAGTCCTGAAATGGGATAAACCACATGAAGATAAAGGGAAACATATGAAATTTCAACAACTTTGGCTTGGTCCCTACGTTATCAAATAAAATATTGTCCAAGTCACCTTTCGATTACAAAACCTTCAGGGAGAAATCGACTCTCTCCCTGTAAATGGCCAATTTCTAAAACATTATATCAGTGAGCCCTTGAGGCTACTTATCACTTGTATATAAATAATACATGTTTTTAGTTTTAGTTTTTTGACTTTTGTTTCCTTATTTAGTTTGATTTTTCTTGATCTGTTTGATTAATGGTTTTACCTTGTCCTTTTGGTTGGATACACATGATTTTTGGATTTTTTACAACATGAAGCGGGTCACGTGCTAAAAAACAACACATTTGGTGCATAATGCCTAAACATCTATGTAATAGGATGTCCATTCTAATCCTCTCCTAGACATGTGAAACCTTTGTGAACTATGACAAGTTAATATCTAGTAGAGGAAAATAGCTTGTTAATACGAAAATATTAGGAAAGAAGAGAGCCAAGGGATTACAAACGAACAAAATATTGCTATATTACAAAAGATGAACAAAATGGTCTAGATGAGATGTCTGTAGTAAGTTAGGAATCGAAACTAAGGAAGTTTTCTTATCTATAATCAAGTTAGCAGATCTCATTGTCACATGTGTCATCCCTAGTGCCTTTAAAGGTTAACTGGAATCCCACCATCCACCTATATCTTTAAACAAAATAAAATCAAACATTAAAAAAGGTAAAGGCTTGGTGAAAGGATTTCTAGATCACATAGGACATCCAAGTATCTCTGTCGGGGATGTTGTCGCATGAGTTGGTTCTAGGCTGTAATAGAGCCAAGCCTTAACACATTTTGAATGAAATAATAATTTGTTGATTGATCAGTCATATGAGGCTTCTAGAAGTAGGTCCAAAACAAGCCTTTCAATCATTTATAAATCAGAAACGAAGAGGCATGACCTTGTTTGCCTAATTTAATTAAAATAAAGAAGATGTATAGAATATAGGGAATGAAAGAGACTAAAACACAGAGTTAGGTATATGATTCTGATATGTCTAATCTTTATTTCAACAGAGGAATGAAAAATAACTTCGAAATACAAACATGCATATATATAACTTTTAATCTAGGCAGAAACAATTAAGCTATAGGTCTTGTTTTACTCATAGCATAAATAAAGGAAAAGATGAACCTAACAGGTTGCCCAATAAATGACTATAGCAGAGGTATTACTGAATTAAAATAATTACAAGCTGAATATTTAAAAGAAGGAAGAATAAATGAATGTAAATTTAAGAAAACAATACGATAAAAGACAAAATTACATAGTGACGAGGTATATAATGTCTTGACATTCTGTTCTATATTTGCTGAAAGAAATGGCATTACAAACCCAGTCCCCAAAAGGCTATTGTTCTGTCTTCCCCCTCCCTTCTCATCAAAGAGATATACAATATATAAGTCTTCTTCCCCCTTCTCAAATTACCGAGAAATGATTCGAATTACAAAATAAATTCCTCCAGAAAGGTACATGTGTCTCATGATTCGAAACCAAAAATAGTAAAAGTATAACTAAATTCCTAAAATTAGGGTTTAGTGGTTGATTTTAAATAATGAGAATTTACAATAAGGAAAAAAATAAGCCTCTAGCATGTGACATTTTATAAATGACCCCAAAACTGACTAAGAGTTGTGAGAAATGAACTGGCAATGTTTAACTGAAATCTGGGCGCGTTCCTACATTTCTGGGCCATGTCTTCACAAAAACGCAGCACCGTCTTGTGGGGAACTTTTGGCTGCTTTCCTGAGATCTAAATAAAGATCTGAAGGTATCATTGGAAAGCATATGACTTCTAGATGTCATTCAACTATTTGAGAGTGTAAAACAACCTCTCCACGGTTGAGAAAATTGAGTTTTACCAGGGTAGTTTTGTTTTTGTTTTTGATAGAGGGCGTTTTCATTTTACAGCTGGAACGTTTAACCCATCGACATTTTATGCGTAAGGCTGGAATCCCGATTTCGGGCCTTTGGGATTTGGGGAAAATAGGAGTGGTTTATTAGAATTCTTCCGATGGTCAAAATCCCGAAAAGGAACATGGCGCTTATGTATGACCCTTCTTGCGATTTTCTTGGCATGTATTGCACTCTTTCAGGCCTCCTCGCGAATTCTCTCCTTCGAGTTTTGTATGAGTTGTCTTGTGACTTAGTATGCGTATGGATTTCAGTGGATAGTTGGGATATTGGGACATGAAGGGTAGTGGACCCAATGATTTTTATAAAAGAGAATAGGTGCAAAGGGTTTGGCTAAATCAACTTTAAAGTCAAATAAAATATTAATTTAAAATTATATAAAATAATTTTAAAATAATATAAAAAACAAAAATTATGGTTTTTTTTTTTTTGTAATTTGACACTTTAAGGATTATTACGATAATCAAAGAATTTCGAACAAAGACCAACAGGGGACCTTTATAAACTTCAAAGCTTTGAGATTCTGGCCAATTGTGACACAAGGTTTTGAGACTTTGACGGTAGAGAAACTCAGTGAAAATGGCGATAGGTTTAGAGGTTTTACTACAATGGAAAGGTATGTGTCGGGTGGCGCAATGAATTAACGGTTATACAAGCTTACACCAGGCGACAAGGTTCTAAAACTAACTGGCGCAACTGACCTAAATTTTGGTGAAAGACACTAAGTTTATAAATTTTCAATATTGTTCCAAGATAGGCTCCATCTAGGGATGGTGCTTTTCTTTAAAGCACCAATAATAGTAGACCACGTGAATTTATCCATTGGGCGACCTGCAATCATCCTTATCAAACTCTGAACCCTGTCACTTTACTTGTGCCTTTACGAACCAAAAAACCACTTATGCATTCATTGGGCTATGGAGTCGTAATGCTTTAAAACAAAACCATACTGGATTCCAAACTGAAATGGAAACATACTGAAAACCACTTCTGTATTCTAATTCTCAAAGTAAAGCTTATTTATATACATCACCTACTCTAACTGATATCACTACTTTGTTCAAGTATAGGAAAATTTCCAAATCAACCAAGCGAGTATCCGACTAAAAAACTTAATTATGATTCCATCTTGGAGAGCAAAAATCACAGGAGCAACTGCAAATTTCAAAACATGCCCTGGGAGAAGGTACTTATAGTTTTGAAATTCAGACTTCAATAAGTTGGAAATAAAAAATTCAGTGCCCCATTTTGACTCCATATAAACTGCTACCGGATTGTAGAAGGGAAGAGATATACCACTTTCACAATTAATCCATACTTCCTCCCGCTGGGCAAGCTGTCTAAAATTATTTTGCGCACTTTGTCCACTGCTGATTCTTTCTTCCATTAATGCAAAAAGGTCACAGTGAGAATTACTGGTATGTTTCTCAATAGTTGCTAAACATGGAAGAGAGATCAATTGTTTCAGTAACCCCTTCTTATGTCCTTCATCTGCTGTCCAAATATCTTCTTGATAGTTGTCATACATAGGCTGATCTCTTTCATGATGTTGCTGATTGATTTCCTGTTGAACCAAAGTTTCTTGCTGCTCATCATCTTTAGAAACACTTTCATCATATTCATCAAACAGGTTGAAAAAGGACTATCGTAAATTTTTGTGTGCGATGAAAAAGAAATCAACTCTTCTTTCTCTTCTGGATATTCATCATAAACAGGTTGCTCATAGCACGTTCTGGAACATTGACTTTCAGAAATTTAGGTTTTGTGAGGATCTAGCAAAGATGGCTGAATATCCACATACTGATTTTCATGGGGATTTACCACCGTGATCATACCTGAAATCTCTATTACATTTGGATGATTACAATCCTCTTGCAACTCTTCATGAAATGGATTTTTTATGCCATACAATTTGTCATATTTCAGGGCCTTTACTTGATCATGAAACTGATAAGTAAGGGGTTCTGCCATAATAAAATGACTATGTTCTATATCAACAAATAGTGATTGTATATGACCTTCCATAAGTTGCTGGTCTTCATGAATATTTAAACCAACAATTTCATCATCATGTTGTACAATTAAACCATTTTCAACATCATTAATATTAAAAAAATCGTTATTAATGTATTTCTCTTGAACAATAGGATAAAAAATAGAGTTATATACGAATGAGCTTGAATCTAGCTCTTCATATGAAAAAGTGTTTTCCTCGTCATCGCTGCAGCAAATCTGGTTGAGATCGGTTTGAAGGCCTTTTGACCTTTCTGCTTACTCTTCATGGAGTTTGGTTTGATATTCTTCTTGAATACGATCACAAGAGCTATCATATTTTGCTTCTTTATCAACCAACTCTTCTTCATATTGATTATCTTCATCGACTTGAGAAATTTCTGTTATTCCTTCCTCCTCTTCAAGAGAATTTGTTTGATCTTTTTGTCTTATGAATTTTATATTGCAACAATCTTCAAAAAA
>ML783492.1:101700-117588 GCA_009831015.1 Picea engelmannii | reverse complement strand
AAAAACCTAACCCTGGGAGATGAAGTTCCAAAATTCATGTGGGCCCTGTTTGGGTAAGTGAGTACATCAACTTCCCGGGGTCGTAACTTTTGCATACGATCTCCGTTTTAGGCGTGTGATAGCTCGTTGGAAAGGTATCGTCGAGGAGATTAATTTTGGGGTCTCAATAATGCCTTTGGATATCATTGAGAACCCATATATTGAAAAACCTTCATTTGGGCCCTCAAAATGGCCCCAGAAGTTAAAACCTGCTAAAAATAGTAAATTGCCAAAATTGCCAGAAAGCCATTTTGAGCCATTTGGAAAAGGTGGGTGGACACCGATATCCACCTGGATCAATTTGGGAGATTGGGAAATGAAGGGTAGTGGACCCAATGATTTTTATAAAAGAGAATAGGTGCAAAGGGTTTGGCTAAATGAACTTTAAAGTCAAATAAAATATTAATTTAAAATTATATAAAATAATTTTAAAATAATATAAAAAACAAAACTTATAGTTTTTTTTTTTTTTGTAATTTGACACTTTAAGGCTTATTTCTATAATCAAATAATTTCAAACTAAGACCAATAGGATACCTTCGGAAAATTCAAATCTTTGAGATTCTAGCCAATTATGATGCAAGGTTTTGAGATTTTGACAGTAGAGAAACTCGACGAAAATGGCGATAGGATTAGAGGTTTTACTGTAGAGGAAAGGTATGCGCTAGGTGGTGCAATGAATTAACAGTTATAAAAGCTTACTCCAGGCAACAACGTTCTAAAACTAACTGGCGCAACTAACATAAATTTTGGCGAAAGACACTAAGTTTAGAAATTTTCAATATTGTTCCAACAGGGGCTATGGAGGCTCACTGACAGTAGAGCAAGGCTTGTGATATCGGGGTGACTTCGTTGGGGCTATGGACGCTTGCTGGCATCGAAGCAACACCGGATAAATGCATCATACTTGTATTCTCAACATTTTCGATGTTTCATTCTAACTTTACTGCTTACATTTTCCCTTTAGCCATTTATTATAATGTATGATATAAGTTTGAAAGATATTTGTTGAATTTTAACGAGTCCCAATGCTCTTTTAATCACCTAGATATTTTCAATATGCAAGTCATGGGACCTATTTTTTCTTCCTTGTGATTTTGTGTGATGGGGTTCCCTCCTAAAATAAAGTTATGAATAGACTCATTATTGCAGAGATCCAAGGCTTTTCCCAATGTGTCGCCATTTGTTGTGACTAGCACTATAACCCCTCCATTTTACATTTTATTTGGATACTTTCCTAAAATGGAGCCTCCTTATTTTTGAATCTAAAGAAAATTCTCACAAGTCCCTTGAAGAAACACAATATTCTCATGGTAACTAATAATACCCTTGAAAAAATTGCAAAATTATTAAAAGTAGAAGCCCTAAGAATTTTTCGGTGAAGTTCCCAACAACTCTTCCAAGATCCTCAGAGGAGTTCCCAACAACTCTTCCAAGCTGCTCGGAGGAGTTCCAAACAACTCTTTTGAGCTGCTCAGATGATTTCCCAACATGATGCAGGAGCATATTTCTACCTCAACATGCACCAACAATTCAACAGATCAACGTGCATTCGAGAAAGGGAGATAGGCACCAACCCTCTCATTTTTGAACCCAATTTAAAAATTCAAATGTAATTTAAGGTATTAAATGTTTGATGGCTCAAGAAAAGCCGAGCCCATGTGCTTTGTACATGCTGAGTGTAAATTGTCGTTAATAGGCTGTGGGTTGTACAGATCCTGAGCATTTCCTTAGATCTGAAGTTGTACATGAACATTCATTGTAATAAGCCTCAGTAGATAGGTGTTTTAATTGTGATAGGATATCACTAAGGAGGATTGGAGAGAAAAACATTGATGAGCCCCTATTATATATATCAATGTAATTTATGCCCCAAAAAAGGTTGTTTTTGATGGTAGGTTGTTGAAGGTTGTGGAATACCATTGTAAGCCAAGGAGAGAGATAGAGAGAGATGAGACTTTGCTGCAGTCTAGCCTACACATATTGTAATCATTATTCAGATATTAATAGAAAGAGCAGTTTTCCTGCCTATGAATTTATGTATCTGTGTGTTTTATGTGTGTTCTGTATGTTTACTATGTGCTCATCTATGTTGTAGATGTATGAATAGGTTTCATTTGCAGTAGGAAGATATAATTCTCTATATTTGTGAGTTTTTTTGAGAGTTATGGGTTCTTTTATGCTAGTGCAAGGAGTACATGACAGGGTATAGATACCTCTGTAGCCAATGCAAGGAGTGCATGCTTGAATTTTGTTTGGAGTTCAAGAAGAGAACGTGTCAGGAGGGCACACCAAAAAAATCTCAAACTCAGAAGGAGCCTCAGAGTTATTGGACACTCTAGAGGAGATTCTGTGTAGAGAATGCACATGAGACAGAGTTGTTGAATACTTTGTAAGCTCTGTAAGGGTGCATTGAGCAGGAATTGCAAGGAGTGTACAAAACCAATGCTTTTATGAAGTGTTGGAGAAATTAAGAGGAAGCAGAGTTGATGAATACTCTGGGGAAGAGCTCTGCAAGTGTGCATTAAGAAGGTGTAGAGAATGCATCAGTGAGCTTGAAGATTTAAAGACTCAAGAAAAGACCCGTATAAGGTGTGGACCAGACCAACACTTGAACCAGTGTTGAGAAGGTCTCGAGAGAGACAAGCACAAGGAGTTCACCAGAGGTAAAGTATTTCAGACTTTACAAAGCTTAGGAGGGTTAGTGCCATTGAAAATAGAGTGTCTGCAAAGAGTGCAGAAGTCTAAGAATAGTCCAAGTCTCAGATTATAAGGAAAACGAGAAGGAGTGTCACAGACTTCCAGGAGGATACATGACATCATATAGAGAAGACAAGGGACGAGACTCTTAGAACTTGAGTAAGTTGGAATCTCAAGGGGGACAACACAAAATATGTGTAGGGGTGAGATTATTCCAAGTTCATAAGCTCAGGAGGACGAGAGTGGAGTGCCAAGAGGGAATCATAAGTTTCTATCTAGGAAGGAGGCCTAAACCTCTTTAGGTTAGAGTGAGATAAATCTCAGGAGAAATAACACTTCCAATAGTGTAGACATAAGCCAATTCATTTGGAATTGCAGAGGAAAGTTCAAAGGGACGAGCCCCTTTGAAGTTTTAAATCATTCAAGATCAGTAGGGATAAAATTTCCTGGAAGCAAAAGTCGAGACCCAAGCAATTGGCTCATAGGCGGATCAAAGGTCATGACCTTTGAATCTTTTCAAAATAACTCATCATAAGGGAAGAGAGAAGATAGCGGAGGAGACACTACCTGCATTGTTGGATTGGCCATGAGGAGAAATATGGGTTGTTGAATCTTATGTCCAGACATCGGGAGGAGCGTGCAGAGGAAGATTACCGAAGGTAGGAGATGGAAATATAGGATCTGTTCGAGAATTTTGTGGAGATCTGACAACCGCCAGATCCATGAAAGCTACATGATATTTAAATGCAGTGGAGTTCAAAGCCCTGGAGGGTCCGAATCAATCATGGCTGTTAGATATTGCGGGGACACATGTCACACGATCCCACACTCCAATGCTAGAGCACTTTGGAAAGAATATGGAGGTGAAGCCCCATAAGCTAGGCTTCTAGAGGAATGAAGGCCCGAAACCCATCATGACCATCGGATCGAAGGGAAACATAACAACATATTGATCCCTTCACGGGTTCGTTATTTTGGACAAAGAGAAACATAAGGAGTGAAGGACTCCTAGAGACCAAAGTCCTAGAGTCCATCTAGACTGTTGAGATAATTGACAACTGTTAGCTAGGATAAGGGTTCGATGAATAGAGAATTCAGATCTAAGGGGGAGAGGGTAGAAGCCAGAGTGCCGAAACACCGTCAGTCGTTAGATTCTTGAGACATGTGCTGGATATCAGTGTATTCAGAGGAGAGGAACTCTAGAGGGATCCTGTGTAGTGGATTAAGAACTCCTCGAAGTCCAGAGGAGAAGTTCAATCATGGTCATTGATATGCCATGAACACATGTCACAAGGTTGTGTACTCGTAGGATTAGTACTTCAGGAGAGAGAGGTCAAGAATGAGATTTTACGAGGAGTTACCAAAGGGTTGAAGGCCGAAAATTTTTCTAGCCACCGATTTGGAAGTGGACATGTGGAACAATCCCATGAACTTGGAGGCATAACACTTCAGGTCTTGGAGAAGTGTCGGGTGCCAAGATTCTCGAATTTGAAGGCTTAATGTCTGTTGAGTTAAGACCTAGGTCACATACTGGGGCCATATGAGAAAATGGGCTTAGCGAAGGGAGCTAGCACCTATGTATTTCAAATTTTTAAAAAGGAACAAGGGCTTAGCAGGAGCCATTGGGTTTCATAGAACCCGTGCCTTAAGGAGAAAGGGGTCTGTGTAAACTTGTTTGAGGGTCCAACAGGGGACCTAAGAGTCAATCTGACTCCAATTCTTGAATGATCCTAGATTGGGAGGTCGAGAAACCCCGAGAGGAAGAGGGGGTTTGCATCATAACAAATATTATGAGTTACTCAGAGGAGTTCCCAACAAATATTTCGAGCTTCTTAGAGGAGTTCCCAACAACTCTTTCGTGCTGCTCGGAGGAGTTCCCAATAACTACTCCAAAATTCTCGGAGGATTTCCCACCAATCGCTTCGATAAAGAAAACACTCAAAAAATTTGCGAAAAGGCCTCCAAGATTCTCAAAGGAGTTATTAAGAAAGTATATGATATCACCTACTGCATTTAATGATAATTAATTGGCTTTAAGTTATATAAAGAAAAATGGGGTTTGGCTTATTTTTAATGTGCCATTTTCCTAAATATAGACACCAAAGAGACTGGATAAACGTCGTTCAAACAATTTGTCCTTCCCATTCATCTACACATGGTAGTGATCAAACCAGTAAGTTTGTCTCTACCTAGATTTTCTCTTTGTTTAACAAATTAGGGATAAGTCCCCCCCACTTTTTCCCTCTTACACGGTGTCAAACCTAATCCACCTTTTTCCCTTTGGCTCTTTTCCTCTACCACTTCGCCTCTGTTCCCTCATCATTGTACCATTCCTTCCAATGGCTAAGGGCTAAGGAAATCGAACATCCATTGAATGTATACCATTCCCCAAATCCTAGATCCGGACGAGACTATCATGAAAATCTCACTACCATTTTCGTCTAGGGCATGAAAAACAAGACCTAAATAAACCCTGAGCTCATGACCGGTTCCTCTTCGCTATTGCTGTTTATTCACCTTTTTATCTCAAAAATCATTTGTTTGTAAATCTTCAAAGAATATCGAATAAGTTACTATTAAATTCTCCGATATGCTCGGGAGAGTTATTTTGAACTCCTCCGATCTGCTCGGAGGAGTTACCAGTAACTCCTCTGAGCAGACTGAAGAAGTCCTTGATAAACGACCGAGTAACCTCCAAGACTTGCAAAAAAATCTTCCAAGTATTTCATGGAGGAGTTACTATTAACTCCTTCGAACTACTCGAAGGAGTTACTATTAACTCCTCTGAACTACACTCAAAATTGTTCATCTTTCTCAAAATTTTCCCAAGTTTTTCACAATCTCAGTAAAAAATTGATTGCTATCTGCAAAGAACAACATGTATTGAATAAGTTCTCTATGAATTATTTCTATACACAAGATGAAAATCTATCATATTATGCAGGTTCATACATGTCACCATAAAATAAAGAAATAATAAAGAAAACGAGAGTTGAACCATCCGACAACTCTCAAAAAACATCAGATGCAGAAAGTGTTAGGATTGTGTATGTTGATACATCAAGAGTTTTAGATAAATAAGGAGAGATCTTGAGATGGGGGGAGTTTATCACATGTTCAAGAAATCAAAAGTTTCTACAGAAGCAGAGGATCCAAGCGAGCTTCAGGCATTTAGAAACATCAGAAAGTAAGGAATCTTTAGAGTAGCAGTGCATCCAACATTGCTCCCTTGTGCAGATGCTATATCTTGGATTTTAAAAAATGCGGATGTACACAATAGGTATATATTCAATACAAGGAAGGATCCAATAGCTTTATTCAGGCTTGATGATCTAGCCAAATGTTATCACCTAGAGGCTGGGAAAAAAAATTAGACGATCAACTCCTTAACGAGTTTGAGCTTACCCCGAAGGATTTATTCCCCACCTGGTATAAAGCAGATAATAAATTTAAATATTGAGTCAAAGGTCGATATCCAAATACCAATCTAAGAAGACCATACTAGTATATGGTAGTCATGTTGTGCAGGTTATATGGGGAACCAGACAAAACACAATTTCCTCGGTCTTATCTGCCATTAATTTATTTCTGTGTAGATGTAGGTGCCTCATTCAATTGGGAAGACATATTGTCTAAGAATATTAAAAGTGCAATTTCAGCTGCTACTGAAGCACAACCAGGTAGCTTCCCAAGTTTTCATATGGATTCATATCTCCTAGATATAATGTGCATAGCCCACAAATACCCAAACATGGGATGGAGTTGGTTTCCCTCTAATACTGACATCCATATCTACTGCAAAATACTCTAGGAGCACAAGTAACGAGAAAATTACCAAAGGATATGTGAACACTGTTGGAGCCACCTTTGTTTTTTCTAGCCAGTCACAAATTTCATTCTTAATGCTTGAAATCGAAAGATGGTTTTCTTATTTTCCCTCTGTGGTTTCAAAATCTTTGAAGATTTATCACGCGAGCATCGATGATTATTATACTCTCGAGGCGAGTCCTACCTTTCGTTAAAAAGTTTCCTCTTTTTTTCTACCTCGGGATGTCGTAGGTCGGATACTATAAGTCATGTAGTTCACACACCCTGAGCTACGAAACAACGAAATCATTTTAATTTTTCACTCAGGACAATAACGAGGGTAAAGTTTTCCCTAACCCATGATTAAACATCGTCGAGGTTTCACACCTCGGCGTTCACCAAACCCAAAAATTTATTTTCGTAGCCTCGATAGCCGAGAACACGAAGTCCTTATTTTAGTAACCGGTGTCAAGGTTAAAAGTAAAAGCTAAACCATGGTAACGTTCTGTCGGCATTTCGCCACTCGACGTTTTCCTTTTCAAAAGTTACACCGTCTAAACCCTGACTCGCGAAATCACGATAAGGATATAAACATAATTAATTAATTACTAAATCCGAGTTTATATTCCCTTTTTATTAATTCGTATTATCATGATCTCGCGGTTTCGCAGCTTGGCAAGCAAACCCCCCGGAAACTTATTTTCGAAGCTCCGAGTCGCGATAAGGAGAATATAATAATTATGAAATTAATTGAGCCCCTAATCACGATTTCATTTTTATTAACCAAAATCGATCATCGCAGTCTCGGGTGTTAGAGGTTCAAAGTGTTAAAGTAAAACCCACGATATAACGAATACCGAAATATTGATTAACGTTGGTAAAACCAGATTAATTAAGATAAATCAATACATATCCTGTGTTTCGATGCTTCCGCGATTTACGAGGTAGCCTTATTCTTTCAATACGCCAACTGACATTTTAAACCGTCAAATGTTTATGGAATTAATGAGGAAATAGGGCAAATCGATGAATAGAAGATCAAATTTATGGCAAAATTTATTTCTAAACATGATTTGACATAATTTCTCTGAAAGGTACCAAGTTTTTGAATATATATAAGAGCTGTGGTTCATTGTAACAAATTCATTTTCATATCACGCAGAGCACATTACCTCTGAGCAAACTGACTTCTATATGTATACGTATTTCTATCACAGAAGAGCTAAAACAAAATATCCATCCATGGCTCCGCGAAAAGCATCCAAAGCCAATGTTGAGGTTTCGGGACAAGGCTCAGACAATGTCTCTGATACTTCACCTCGAAGTATCGACTCGGTCCCAAATTGGTCGTTCGTTTTAGATGTTCTACAGGCAGAATTGGTGGATTATTCCGATGACTCCAGCGACAACGAAAAAGATGATATAACCACCAAGTACAAAATAGTCATCCAATCCGAAATGCACAAAGTAGCAGCCAGACCACGATTGCTTCCATATTATGACATGTTCCGATGGGAATTAGACCATGTGGACATACCGACTAGAACCATCATGAATGAGAAGAAAGTCACCATCGGGACGTTCAGGCTGGAACATCTGCAAGCCATGTATAAGCTACCCACAACGTCCGACTACACATATAGCACCAAATTCTTGGATGAGTTCAAGTAGAAGGAATGCGTACAGTATGATAAAACCATGTCCAGTTTAATAAAAGATTGGGTTTCGAACACTGCGAAGTTCAGAGCTGATAGCCACGACATATATTCAATCGCTTCTTTAGAACCGTAGTACAAATATGTAGCCATGATGACATGCAGGTTATACGGGAGAGAGGACACCTCACATTTTTTTCTTCTGTGGGTGCCTCTAATGTTTCGGGTCGCCGAAGGTAGTTCCTTAGACTGGGAAAAAATGCTGTCTGATAGCTTGATCAGTCGGGTCACAGAGTATCGGGCACAGGAAGAGAACGGAAAGGCATATTCATTTTTCATGTCTACATACATTATGGACGCAGTTTGTTTTTTAACACCATTTCCCTTAATGAGTTGGAGTTGGACTCTAGTAGAAGACGAGCCCATACACTTTTATCATGCAAAATTATGGGAAAACAAAGCGACATATTTTGTGTATGAAATCTTCAACTGGGTGATGGTGCCCCTGCATGTCACTATTTTCGGTCACCCGCCACTCAGGATCTCGGACAACATAGTAACGAATCTAAGCAGCATAGAAGACTGGTATGTAGAAGCAGAATTTTCATACCTCAGATTTTTCAAGGCTTCGGTCCCCCCGCATGCATTGCCATTGTTCATTTCCGACAAGTTGTCTTGTCGTGAGGTTGCTAGGCAAACAATAATTGGTGGTATAAGCAAAGAGCTTAAGGGATACTCAAAGAAGGTATGGCCACCTTTTCTTGTTCATTTAAATTCTTATTCTTTATTAGATTTCGGGCATGTCAAAGCTGAGGCAACAGCCTTGAAATACCTAAATTTGGTCTCCATTGAATACAAGAAGCACGATCTACAAACGATCGTGAGCAATCATTTGGCCAGTTGCGGGCTCAAGAGATTTGAGCACGAGAATTCACCCTTGGATGACATTTTCCGAGGCGCAAGGTCCTATGCTGAGATTCTAGATCAGATACAAACCTGGGCACCTGAAGAAAGAGCCGATGTTTTGAAGTTCCAGGAGCATCGACACAGTTGTCTTCCCGCAGTGTTGCGGGGTGAGAGTCTGAGTACAACGGAGGTGAAACAAAGAGATGCTGAAGGCTCTAAGGATGCAACTCTTGATCAAGAAAAATACTAGGACGAGGGAGAGAAAACTAAGAGTCCAAAAACATAGATAAAGACTCCCAACCCACTAAAGAAGCAGAGTCCGGTTACTACTGCGGGAAAATCAACAAAGCAGATCAGAGAACCTATCACATCAGTTACTCCCTTGCATTCGACTCAGGGAAATATTGAGGCAGGATGGATCTTCAATGAAGAGTTGAGGCCTATAAGGGTGGAAGAACTCCCTCCAAATGAGTTTTTCTTCGATAAGAAGAGAAAGGCAGTAGTAAAGAGGGAATTCTATCAGGAAGGAGAGTCAACTGCCAAGAAATATAAAGTTATAACTGATGGAAAAGACAAGAAGAATGAACAATTCATGACTGAAATAGTAGGGACATTAGGACCATATGCCTCGACGAATCAATTTTCAGTCGGGCTTTTGAAAAACTAGCTTAAAAGAAAAAATCCCCTCATCAAGACCCTTGAAGACAGACTAGCCACAACAACAGAAACTGCCAAGGACAAGGCGAGCGTAGGAATAGAGCAGGCCAGGTTGGCTGATAAAAACAAGATAGAGCTACTCAAGACTAAGCTCGAGAAAGCACAGTTGGTGGTCTGAGATGGTCATATGCAAGCGAGCCAGCAAAGAGATTTGATCCAATAGCTACAGGCTAGGGTGGAAATCGCCGAAAGCAAAGTGATAGATATCAGGATGTTTCAGTCCTAGGCGATGGAGATTCGGGGCAGAGTCTCCGCGGACCAACAAAATTTACTCGGCAAGGTAGGGGAGATTCAGGAAAATTTCTTGTTGGTTAATCAAGTTTTGGAGAACTTATCTTCCAGAGAAAGGGAAGATGGAGCAGCACGGGTCGCCTTCCAAGAGGTTGTGATAGCCACAAACAACAAGGGTTCGGGAAGTACTCCCAGGTTTACCATTTCGAAGCAAACCAGAGGAAACATTCTATTAAAAGAATGGGAGTACAACATCGCGGAAGGAAATATGCAAGCCAAAAAGGTAACGAATTCCTTAGAAGAGGCCTTTAGTTCTATAGATGGCGATCTGATAGGCATTGATAGCGGAGGTAATGCCGAGGCGTTGATGCAAATGAATATGGAAAAAATATTGCTTGATCTAAAGGAAAAAGAGGAAAGAGATTCGGCCGAGATCTCCCAAGTGACTATGGCATGCATAGTCCAAATAGACAAATGTATGATTAAACCAAGCGTGCAATTATGCGCTATCGACATCATAGATGGACATATGGAAGACATGTTTTAGTAGTTAGCCCAAGAATGTTACTTTTTTGAAGCCAGCTGCCAAGCAGAACCGTCGAGGCTGATATTTCAGTGGGTTGAAAGATGTGTCACCTGTACCGAGCAGGCACGAGGACAAACGTATGGCACCAAGTGAAAACAAAGAAGAAGAAATGGAGCGATTTCTCTCCTCCCTATCATAAACAAATTTTGTTACGATTGAGATTCTATCTTATTTGTAAAACTGTATAAATATACCACAGAAAGAAAATAAAATGGCTGGACCTTTTTGTGTCGATTGTAACAGAGTTTTATATTTTGAGAGTTAATACAAAGCAAATCTGAAGATTCTCAATTCTGTCAAGACCGTGTTATGAGTTTGTTTTCTTGTATCTCATATTTCATTTCATTTCATATTCTTAACTGATGAATGCTTTGTTATAATTTAGTACGACCACTACTATAGCGAATGAATTTTGGTTTTCTGTAATTGTTTACTGTTTTTCCTCTGTACCAACTATCAGTGGGTGTAAGACCAGTCAACACTTTCAGAATTCTATACATATTTTATGCTACATCGGGTTATTTCCTTATAGTTTTCCTCTTATGTTTATACGTGAGATTCTCCCTTGATAGGAGCCTTACACCATAGAAAGATAAATTTTTTTCTCCCACCTCATACATTTTATTAAGATACAACTCAGTTACGGGAAAGAGCCTTTGATTTGCACCCCGTTTTATTTCCAAAATCATAAATTCTCTTTTATATGACCAAATTGAGACAACACTTAATTTCTCTCTGAAGTTTTTCTTATTTTACTGTTCCTCCATGACTGTCCCTATACCAACACAACCTAATATCGAACTCGTATTATCAAATCAAATGCACATTTCCTTAAACCTTTTCAACACTATTCTTAAAACAACTACTACCCGGTTGAACTCGAACGTTCATGGGTTGCGATTGAACAGGATATAACTATCCATGAATAGTTGGAAGCTAGACAATGCCAACGTAGAAATATTCCTTAGTTTCCTTGACCGAAGGTTGACGTTTCTCTCTTCTCCACCCTTTAACCAATTTCGAATGCCTAGACACTGTACTTCTAAGCCTTAAGTACAGACTCTGGAACAACATATTTCTGGTGCCGCTGCCGGGGACCGAAGTTACAAAATCTTTTTCCCTGGGAAAACGACATTTGTTTTTCATTGAAAGTGTTACCCTTTGATAGTGAACAAAGAGTACAAACCTTTTAAGGCTTCCTAATATTTCACTTGGCAACTCCACAAAAAAATAAACTGGCATCCGATCGAAGGAATACCAGACAAAACCCGGATGGTAAGCAGATTACGCCTGTTACCGATCCCGAAAGAATTCTAAAGGCGAAAGGCTCTCTTAAGCCAACCACTACAGTTTACAAACTTAAATATACACAACTGAAGACTAAGAGTTCTTCTGAACCCTCAACTTCACGCAATCCTCTCTTTGATACTAAAGTTTTAACGCCAAACTTCTCCGAAGTTAGGAGTGAGATTCATCCGACAATCCCCTTAGTACACAAAGGAAAGGGCCCTCTTGAAAGTTCGTCAGAAGTTGACATACCATCTTTCCTTTAGTTAAATTTCCCGACCTCACCAAATTCTGAAGAGTGTGTTACACATTCAGTTTCCACACCCGTCGGTTCTCCTGATTTCGTCTCTTGCAAATCCGAGGAACCGAGTCCTCGTGTTCCTTATCTTTCCTCGTCGGATTTTCCTCTTCGCGAAGAAAATAAAGATTCCCTTTTAATTTTCTGAAACCCCCTTTACAAATTTCCACAAATAACGATGGCAGCCACCGGAGGAGGAGGTGGAGGGTTTATAGGAGGAGGTGGAGGGTTTATTGGAGGAGGAGGGGGAGGAGCCCCTCTAGGAGGAGCTAGAGGCCAAGGGCCTGCCCCCCCTCCCAGAGTGTTTGCAAAAGTTACAGCCAGATATGCTCCCTTGGTATTACCCGTCCCTCTACATGACCTTCTCGAAAATTACATAAAAAATTTACCAAAATTCACCGGGGAAGGGGATCTGACCGCGGCCGAACACATTAATTTCTTTGATCAGTTTGCAAATATCCTAGGTATCGAACATGAGGACGTATATTCGAGACTTCTTGTCCAAACCTTCAAAGGCTAGGTCCGAACTTGGTTTCAGAGCCTACCTGCAACATCTATCTTGTCTTATGGCACTTTGGAAGATGCTTTCCTCAGACAATGGGGCGAGAGAAAAGACCGTCTATATTATTTAACCGAATTTGGGTCTCTAAGAAAAAGGAATTCAGAAACAATCATGGAATTTATTCAAAGATTTAACAAACTGTATAAAAAAATTCCAGCCGAGGTTAAACCGTCCCAACCCGCGGCCAAGGTAACTTTTGCAGGGGCCTTCAAACCGGATTTTTCACTCCTTTTGCAGGAAAGAAGGGGAACCACCCTAAACCGAATGTAGGACAATGTTGTAGAAATTGAGTCTAATATGATGGCTTCTGGTAAGCTTAAAGATAAAATAGAAACTGGAAACTGAGAGACGAAATGCTTTAGAGAACAAGCAGGTCCGTCAGGGTCTAATAGATCCACAGATGATAGGGTAGATGATATGGCCACAATAATTAAAGAACTGTCTAATAAAATATCCAGAATGGAGCTCGAACAGGCCAAAGCTGACTTTTTCCCCAAAAAGGATTTCAAGAGGAACCCCAACCCCCCGAACCAGCAAAGACAAATAAAAAACGAAGATAAAAAAATACAAGGTCCCTTAAAGAACGAAAATTTTATAGGAGTGAATGATTTTCAAGACTTCGGAGATTCGGATAATGATGTCATGAACTTCGGTGATGATTGCACACAACCATATTTGATTCAAGAAGATTATGATAAATCTCTAAGCACTCAACAACCGTTGAATAAAGGTGAAGAAATTGATCATGCTAACCCTTGTGAATCTCAACAAGAAACTGAGATGATGATGGCTGAGATTCAACCTAAGTACAACTTAAGATCTAAGAGTAAGCCCACCTCAACTACTCAACCCAAGAAAATCCTCCAAAGAGGTCAAGCTTATAAGCCTACTCCGGAAGAGACCTTATTACCCAACAACAAAATGAAAGTGTTAAGCACACAAGGGTCCAAAATGGGAAAAGTTGAGCCCCAAGCACAAGGAACCGAAACAGTAAATAAAATTATGCCTTCAACCAAGACCATGAGTAGTAAAGTGGTCTAGATGAATAAGTCAAAAAGGAAGGATTCAGAGGTCTCAACCAAAGAAACAAACAAGGTGAGCGGAGCTTTCAGTTTTGAAAACGAGATAAATAAAATTAAGATACCAATCCCTTTGGTAGAATTAACAAAAAACCCTGTTTATCGGAAGCAGATTACCAAAGCGATGGGTGTCTCTGAGCTAGAAAGACAGTCTGATGTTTTAAACCTTGAAGATGAAAAACCTAACATCACTTTTGGTCCCCATTTTGAAGGGGCCAAAGACACGATTGCTCCCTTTTATATCACTTTAAATGTGTATGATCAATTGCTACATAACTGCATGTTAGACTCCAGAGCCTCTCATAACGTTATGCCTAAGATTATTATGGACAAATTGGGTCTCCATATCACCAGACCCTATGGAGATATTTATTCTTTTGACTCAGGAAGGGTTAAGTGTATGGGGATGATAAAGGATTTGATAGTTACCCTGGCGCAAGTCCCGGTTAAGAGTATCCTGATGGATGTGGTTATTGCAGATATTCCCCCTAAGTATGGCTTACTGTTGTCTAGGTCATGGGGAGCCAAGTTGGGGGTCTCTCTTCAATTGGATATGACGTTCGCCACAATTCCTGTGTTTGGTGGTCAATTTACTCGGTTGTACAGAGAAACGAGATTAGCGTATACAGTGAACGACCCTCAAAACCCAAACAATTTCCCTATTTACGTTGTGGACTAAGATCTGAGAAATTGTATCTTGTCTTTTGATGATGGTTTAGATGGTTGTCCGGAGGAAAACGATATAGAGCGAGAAGAGTCAAGTTACATGACATAGGATCTGTGTAACACCGGTGTCTGGAAAATGTGTTTTGACGATGCTTCATCTTTTGAAGGGGCGGGTGCATGAGTGCTTTTAGTGGATCCTGAAGGTAAGTTCATTGTTCCTTTTTCCTACCGACTGCAGTGGGATATAGATTACACTAACAACGTATGTGAATATGAAGCGTTGGTCTTAGGATTAGAGGCTGCCAAGAAGCTAAAGATAAATAACTTAGAGGTATACGGAGATGCAGAATTAATATTCAAACAAATAAACCGTCAGTACCAAGCCAAGCATCCCAGATTAAGATCATACAAAAATTGTGCCTAGGATCTCATGGAAAACTTTTTCTCATCCGTAAATGTTCACTTTATTCCCTGCACAAATAATTTACATGCTGATGCATTGGATAAAGTAACTTCGACCTTATCTCCTCCCACAACTTTCAAATTAAAGTATCACATAGAAATCAGACACAGACGATCCATACCAGACAATATCCAACATTGGTAGGTCTTTGAGGATGATGAACAAATCAAGAAGTTTCTTGAAGCAGTGGGTGAATTCTATGAGACTCACGTAGACCAAGAAAATCAAAATGACCCAATATGGATCATGCAAGAAGGGGAAGATCCCAAAACCTTTCGAGAAAAAATTGTGGATCTTTGTATGCTGGTCCTTAAAAACAACCAGCTTCTGAAAGGATTGATTCCTTTAGAAAGACTTTTTGATCAGAACGATGTACCTGTAAAATCTGCTCTACAACCCTAACTAGAAGAAGTGGAGGACTGTGATATAGGAACTAAAGCAGAATCCAGGATAGTAAAAATATCCAAGTTCCTTCCTCCTGAAATAAAAGGTAAGTATAAATACCTACTCAGACAATATAAGGACGTTTCACCTAGTGTTATGATGAGTTAAGAACATATGGCACTTCCTTAATTGATCACAAGATACCTTTGAAGCCTGGGGTCAAACCGTTTAGGAAAAATCTTAGGCAGATCAACCCCATTTTGTTACATGTGATCGAAAAATAAGTTAAGAATCTTTTAGACGCGAAAATAATAGTACCTCTGAGATATTCAGACTGGGTAGCAAACCTGGTCCCGGTCAGGAAGAAGAGTGGGGAAATCAGACTGTGTGTGGATTTCCGAAACTTAAATAAGTCATCTCTCAAGGAAAACTATCCGCTGCCCAAAATGGACCATGTATTAGAAAAGGTAGTTGGAGAAAACCAAATGTCTATGATCGACGGGTTCTC
>ML783492.1:52127-67521 GCA_009831015.1 Picea engelmannii | reverse complement strand
CAGTCTTTGTTCTTTAGGTTTCTAGAGATCTTTCACCTTTAGGGGAATATCATGATTGAGAGCCTGCTGGAGGGGCCTTAGTTCTTCCAGATCATTTAGAGGTTTGAATTACTGCCATGAGTCTTTCCAAAACCTGGCACTTTATCCATTTCATATCTCTCAAAAAACGTTCTTTTGTTCCAGGTCTCTGTTTTTCCAGGCTGTGTTCCAAATGTTAGATCCCTGTATTCGGACATTGTGCCTGATCAGTTGGTCAGCTTGCATGGAGGGAGCGTATTTTTCCTTCCAGATTTATATCCATAGGGAATTTGGTGTTTTCATCCATCTCCACCACATTTTGGCTCCCATTATCTGATTGATCTTTCCTGGATCTTGGATTCCTAAGCCTCCCATGATTTTTGGTGCGCAAATCTTGTCCCTGCCTACCAACGCCCACTTCTTGTTGGGTTGAACGCTTTGCTAGAGGAAGTTTCGCTGGAGGTTCCTTATAGCTCTGATGATTTGCTTGGGAGCTTCTAGGGCCATGAAGAGGTAAGTGGGAAGGGTTTGTAGGACCGATTTAAGCAAAACCAGCCTGGCCGCAATATTTAGCGTTATGAAGGTCCAGTATTTCATCCTGTTCGAGATGGAGAGGAGGAGGCTGTCCTAGGAGATGGACTTTGCTGGTGCTCCTGTTAGAGGAATGCCTAGGTAATTGGATGGAAGGGAGCTCTTGGGTATTCCCAGGAGTTTGGAGATGTGAATTTGGACCGCAGTCGGAGTATTGAAAAAGAAGAGCTTGGATTTGTCTAGGTTAAGCGTCATACCTGAGGCTTCTGTGAAGTCGGAGAGGATGGAGTTGAGATTGTTGGCTTCTCTTGCAGTAGGGGAATTCATGAGTAGGGTGTCATCAAAAAATTGACTATGTGAAGGAGCTGATTTGATGTTGTGTAGGGGCAAGCCTTTGAGAGAGCCTTCTAGGACCGCTGATTTAATGTGGCGTCCCAGGCTTTCCGCCATGAGTACAAATAGAAAGGGAGATAAGGGGTCCCCTTGTCTGATACCTCTAGAGGGTGAGAAGGGCCAGGAAGGGACTCCATTGAAAAGGATGGAAAAGAAGGCCAAGGAGGTGAGGTTTAGAATCCAGTTTACCCAATTCTGATCAAAACCAAAAGAATTTAAGGTGGCCCGAAGGTGTTTCCAGCTAGCTCTATCAAAATATTTTGAGAGATCAAGTTTTATTAGCATACCTGGAGTTTTTGTCGACTTGAGAGAGTGGATGACCTCATGAGCTAATATAACGCTGTCCATGATTTGTCTTCCCTCTACATACCTTGCTTGCTCCTTGGAGATGACATAGGGAAAAATTGGCTTGAGGCGATTCACAATCACCTTTGTAATGATTTTGTAAATTACATTACATAAAGAAATGGGCCTGAACTGTTTGGGATTTGTGACCCTTTCCTCTTTTGGT
Organism: Picea engelmannii; assembly: GCA_009831015.1. Lineage (NCBI taxonomy): Eukaryota > Viridiplantae > Streptophyta > Pinopsida > Pinales > Pinaceae > Picea > Picea engelmannii. The sequence goes on along the minus strand of ML783492.1, from coordinate 66,068 downwards.
ATTAGAGTGAGGAAGGCTTCGTTGAGGGCTGAGAGAACTTGGCTTGACGTCTGTGATTCCTCTACTACCTCCCAGAACTCCTTCCGTACTATGTCCCAACAGTGATGGAAGAAGTCAGTAGTGAAGCCATCTGGGCCTGGAGCTTTTCCTGGGGGCATAGATTTTGCTGCTTGGTCCACTTCCTCCTAAGTGATATGCTTCATTAGAGAAACGTTCTGTTCAGGGGTCACCAGTGAGGGTATGTGGCTGGTCACTCGTCTGATGGCTTCGTCTCTATCCTCCCTGGTTTCCGTTAGGAGATCATGGTAGTACATGTTGAGCTCTTCTTTTATTTGGGTATGTTCTCTGATTGGATTGCCCTGTCCATCCTCTAGATGGGTAATTCCATTGATGTGTCGGCGGTGTACCATGGTTTTGTGGAAGAATTTTGTGTTCTTTTCCCCCTCTTTGAGCCATTGTACCCTGGACTTCTGCCTCCATAAAATTTCCTCTTGCTTTCTTCTTTCTTCTAGCTACGCTTGTAGCTTCTCTTCCTCTTCCATAAGTTCAACAGTTTGAGTCCCTGAAATGAAAGTTCTTTGTATCGTTATTAGATTGTTCTCTATTTCCTGCATGCTTTGGAATATGTTTTCAAAGGTGTTTTTATTCAAGTGCCTTAGCAATTGCTTGAAGTTTTTGAGCCTTTGCTGGAATTTGTACATGCTAGTACCATGATCTATTTCTGCTTGAGCCCACCAAGTTTTTGCAAGCTATTGGAAGTCTAGGTGTGTGAGCCATAATTTCTCAAACCGGAATGGTTTATATTTAGGTGCTGCCTCCATTTCCAGATGAAGGGATATTGACCAGTGGTCCGATCCAGCTTTGGGGAGAATAAGATTTTCCATGAAGAGGTCTTTTTCGATCAATTCCTCAGCCACAAGAAAGCGGTCCAGTTGACAGGTTACATGTTGGTTTCCTAACCTACGGTTGGACCAAGTGAAAGTACCATTTCCGTTCTCTATGTCTACTAACTTTAGATGATCAATAAGTGTTTTGAAATTACCACTATCTTGTTCGAGCCTTCTACTCCCGCCGTTTTTTTCCTCCAATGACATGATCATGTTGAAGTCACCTCCTATGATCTAGTTAGGTGTGGTTGCCAAAGATTTGATAAGGGCTAGCTGTTCCATAAATTTGTCTTTTTCCTGTTGACTTTGGGGTCCATAAACATTGGTGATGGTCCCCTCCTAATTCGAGCCTGTGACTTCAAAGTGGGCTGTTATGGTGCCTATTGTGGAAAAAGGTTTGCTGAGAGTAGTGTTGCTCGGGTTCCAAAGTATGGCTAGACCCCTTAAAGCCCTTGAGGAGTCTGTTTGAATAAAGTCACATCCTTTCCAGATGTGTTGCAAGATGGTTTCAACCTCTATCCCTGCACATTTCATTTCTTGTAACATTAGAATATCTAGGTTTTCTACCTTGATGCAGTCTCGAAGGATCCTCTGTTTGGATTTGCCATTGAGTCCTCTAATTTTCCAAGTGATGATATTCATCATTATGAGGGTGGGTTTGGGTGGAGGTATCCCTCAGAGAACTTATGAATCTGACCTGATTTAATCATGAGATTTCCTGCTTCCTTGATTAATTGATGTACTGGTTTGCGTCCCCTTCTTTTGTTCTCTCGTGGTATTGTTTTTGAGCCTGACCCTAATTCTGTGGCTATGCCTATGCATGCCGTGGATCCCATGGTTGAGTCGAGAAATACCTTGTGTACCTTTCAGAGTTGCTCTTCAGGGAGGGATTTCAGATCCTTTTGATTGAGGGCTTCCTCAAGTTTCTCAAGGTCAATACCTGCTAAATCTCGAGCGTCCATCTGCATTAAGATGTCGCTGTCTCCATCTCCTTTCTCTTCTGGGTAGATTTCCTTATTTTGGCCAGAGGAGGAAAGGGTTTGGTTATGTTCTTTGCCCTGTTGCGACCCTTTGTGTAGATCTTGGATTTCCTCTTCTTCCAATAGCTAGTTCAGTATCTTGTAGGAATTTTTGGTCGAGATCTTAGGCTTGGGGTCGAAGATCTGCCATCTAGGAGGATTTCTCTTTCTGGTCAGGACAATGGTGAAGCCATCTTTTTGTGTAGTATCATTGGCTTTGGAAGCTTGCTTATTCAGGGGGCAGTCTCTGAACAGGTGGCCATGTTCATGACATTTTCTGCAATGGAAAAGGATATGTTCGTAGTCTAGAGTTTGTATCCAGTCTTCAGCCTGATACTCCAACAATACTGCCCCTGGTAGAGCCCTAGATATATTCATGTAAACACATATTCAGGCATATGAGGTGTATTTCCTTTGCTTTGTGGCTTCTAAAGCTTTAACATAGTGACCTATTGTATTACCTATTCCCATGAGAATCTCCTCCAGCCAGAACTCCTGCGGCAGGGAGTAGAGGTGGATCCAGACAGGTGCCATTGTGAATTCCTCCTTGTCTTGGTTGAAGCATTCTGTCCAAAATCTTAGGAAAATCCCTGTCGAGTTGTAGAAATATGGGTCGTTCTCAAAGATTCGATCTCGGTCATCTGGGTTGTACATAATGATTGTGAAGAAGCCTTTGGATCTGAGTTGAACTTCATAGTCACCCTTGGGGTTCCACCAGTGTTTGATACATCTATTCAGATCCCTTTCAGACGACCATAGTCCTAGAAATTTGCCAATGAGGGCATGTTCTTTCATGAACTGGGTATGTTCCCCCACTCTTGTTGAGCTTTTGATGTATCTCGGGGGTTTTTCCATTTGCGGAATGCATTTTCCGGCCTCCCACCCACGAGGTGATTTTGGATGGGACGTGCTAGCCTCCATCTCCATTTCCTTACTGATTCCCTATTCTCCGGCGTGGAGTTGTTCGCGTATCTGCTGTGGCGGCTCAAATGATGGCCGTTTTTCCCTTGTTCCCGATCTTTCGTTAGCAGTAATATTGCTATACGAGGGGGGTTCCCCCCCCTCTTCTGCATTCATACTGGTGGATCAGATCAGGTAAATGTCTGTGCTTGATCTTTGTAGGTGGTTTGCTGCGGCGTATCCTGGTTCAGTCATGCAACGGTTCGCGTCAAGAGTAGAGCTAGGGTTCAGTCATGCAACGCCTCCTCTATCGATCATATCTCAAATTTGAATATTAAATATAAAAAATAATTCAAATTATATCCCAAATATGTAAATAACCACATTATCCAAAAAATAATTTACTATCCAAAACTTTTTGCAGGGCATTGTCTTCAACAACTCAAACATAAACACATAAATTAAAATCCATATTTTCCACTTTGAGAGGCTATGCTTCTTATGTCATTGTTGTCCCCTTTGGACTTCCCAGAATTAGCCTTAGGTTGATTCGAACCTTGAGGCTTAATCTCACTAATAACATGGGACCAATAGTCCCTCAGCTGCATACATGAGGACACTTATTTTGATGAGTCATTTGAAGGAGATGAGGGGGAAGAAACAACTTTACCTTTGTCTCTCACATGGGGGACCTCGGTTTTAAGCCATTTTCTAGCATGATAGGATTGAATAGGTGAATGTACATGATCAATTTGAGAATTAGGATTTATAGGTGGAGGAGGAGGAGGAAGTAATAAGTTGGTCCAACCACGATGGTGGGGGACTTCCGAATGAACAATCTCCTGCCATCCATCATTATCAGAAACTTCTGGTTGCATGGATACATGAGGAGCCACATGAATACCAGGTATATTTTGGGGCTGGAAGGGAGGCCTCTCTGGTTGAGGTTGAACTATTCCTTGCCCAATCCAATTGAAGAACCCAACTTTAAAAAGATGGTTCAACTCCTGAGAATCTAGGCCTTCTAGGCCCTCTTTTCCAGTTACTTCTTCCCCTATTGTTTCTTCCATGACTACCTCTGCTAAATAAACTCATCTCGTATGTAGTAATTCATTAGTAACTATCCCTTAACATAGAATACATGACATTCTGTTTATATGAAACAACATTTGGTTCATAAATTGACACAAGACCCATGCAATTAAATCCATAATAAATTATTTAATAATTGCCAAGTGAGCAGGGGGTGAAATAGGGTTCATGGGATATCTGGAGGGATTGTAATGAGAGAAAAAGTGGTAGCATGACAGGGAGTAGAGACCCGAGAATTTTACTTCCGTACCCATTGTTATCTGGTAGAGACCTTTGATTCAAAGAGCAAGGGTGATCTTCGATTTCCATTCAAAGTAGTTGAATGGAGTTAGGAAAACATGCTTGGGCTGAAGGTGTTGATGAATTTATTTTTTCTTCCTCCTTTGATGATATTTCACCTGCAAATAAAACTAGTATACCTCTCCCTCAGATTCCCTGAGGCTCTGATACCATGTAAAATTATGAGACCCAAGAGATCTAGAATTCGATGAGAAAAATAATACTAATCCAATGAATTTAAAATAAACAAAGAAGATATATATATATATATATATATATATATATATATATATATATATATATATATATATATATATATATATATATATATATATNAATGAATTTAAAATAAACAAAGAAGATATATATATATATATATATATATATATATATATATATATATATATATATATATATATATATATATATATAATGATTTAATCCACAAGAATGAATGTATTCACAATATGTTAGAAATTACAATGAGATCAATCCAATATGTAGAGAGGAATTGATCTTGTCACTAATAATAGCAATTACCACTAAAAGAAATGTAAAAATGGCTAAAGCACATGCCTAAAAATCTAAAATAGATAACCCACACCTAACATGAGTATGATAGGCTGAAAAGTGTGAGTTTACTAACTGATTAGCTAAACATGCAAAGTTTACTAAAGAAAGGGGGTAAATCCCTAAAATAAAGGGACGATTTCCTTGATTTAAGGAGGAATTGCGCTCTACTTCCTTTAGGTGTTTAAAATATGCATGGAGGTTGTAAATGAGTCACTAATTTGAGTTCTAATTAAATAAATCAAGATTAACTCCATGTCAATATCCCTAAATTTAAGGAAAACTCCCTAAAAACAAGGAAAGTGTCTCCTACCCTCTCTAGAAAGTCAAATCGAGTGAGGAAAAATGCATTGGGATGTATTAGCAAGGTCTAGGTGCCTAAGGAAAGTAATACACCAAGGAAAGTGAGGATTATGATCTAAAATAATATGATATACTTACATGTGTTATTGCTTCCAATATTTCTCTTTTCATACAACTAACTGTGTTAAATTAGTTTTAAGATTTGGTTGCATTATAACTCACCGGTTACTCCAGTTTCGCTCCTAGCTAGGATAGTTTAACATATATTAGTGATAGGTTAGCATAGATTAGTCACAGGTTATATTTTATTATTTTACATACATGGTCTTCATCTACATCTTTGCATTGCATCCAATCTTGCATCGGTATGCCAGACCTTAACCGATAATAAAATCAAAAGTTAGCAATAATGGCAGCTGAGTGAAATTTCAAATGGGAATCCTAACCCAAATGAAGTATAGTATAATTGGGACTTTATACTGGGGAGTACCCATTGCTATTGTTGGGAGAATTCATATCCCTCAACAAAATTGATGCTAGAAGGAGGGCCATATTTTATGGCTTACATACATGACTTAAACAATAACTGAAATCAGTCTTCAACGAGTAATCCAGGCTCACAACATACTTTATTCCCTCCAACTGAGTCTGAACAAGAATTTATTTACGAAGAATCAAAGGATAATTTTTGAAGTGCCCCCATAAGTCTTGAAATACATTATGAAACCTGGTATTGGATACCTCGAGAATAACTTCACAAAACACGTAGAATCACTCGTGCTTATGCAAAATTACATAGAAAGTTACCCACAACTTCTACACTTCCTATAAGAAAATCCACCCATGTTGAACGTCTTGACACAGATCTTGATTTTACGTCAACTTTGTAGATGATATTATTGAAACTTTATTACATGAGGTTCCAGTACCCTTAAGTAGAGCTGTACATTTCCTCACTAAACCTGAAGAAGAAGAATTTGAAGTTGAACAACCTGAAATCACCTTATAACAAATAATGGGAGAAAATAGGAACTACAGAGAGGTCATACCACGATGGAGAGCCTAAGGAGATTTAAATATGGCTGGTGAAGTACGTGAAATTCCAAACAAGTTTGATATAATTTTACCAAAATTTGATCCATACAAACCCGGATCCTCAGAAGATCATATAAATAATTTATTTTTGGCCATACGTCTTCTAGGAGTACACCATGAAGATTTAGTGTGTAGATTATTTCCTTATACTTTTTCTGGGAAAGCCTCTACTTGGTATTTCAGCTTACCCACAAGATCAATTACATACTTCGACAATTTCAAAAGGCTCTTTATGAGGAAGTCTGGAGAAAGAAAAACAACTGCATCTCTACATAATGAGCTAGGAGCCATCAGAATGGAAAATAAGGAAAGAGTAAAATATTTTAACCAAATATTTCTAAATGTCTTAATTAAGTTTCCCCACGAGGTAGCTCCCACTCAATATTTATCCATTGAATATTATACAACTGCCTTAACCCCATCTATCGGGATGTTTGTAAAATGATCTAACAAAAACACTTTAGCATTAAAATTTAATGAAGTTGAAATTGTGGAAAGAGAGTTGTCATCATATGACCAACATCCCCATTATGAGGAATTAAGTCTGCTGGGAGGTGCCACTAATATTAACTAAACCACCTAACAAGGAAGCCAAGGATATTGATAATGTGGTTAAAAGGGTTAAGAAATTATCAAATGAAGTGGTAGACTTAAAGAAAAATGTTGGTGAAGGATCATCCAAACCCCAAAATTTTCGTCCATTTTTTAAGAAACAAGACAACCCACCACAACCTCCAGAACCCTCACACATGGATTTCAATCTAGATAGTTTTATTAATGATAATTTTTTCTCTTACGATCAACAAAATCATCCTGAACGTACGTGCCCTCAGTGGATCAACTCTATGTCATTGGTAATAAATCAATTGCTTGATCAACAAAGTTTAGAATATGAAGGTCATGCACCAGATTCTTTTGATACTACTAACAAAGCACCTCCATAATCAACTATTCCCTTCCGGGACTAGTTTTTGGAATCCGATGATGAGTAAATTGAAGAAATACTTGTCGAAGATACTCAAGTTGTAAAAGCTACTGCCCCGAAATGTTATAATTTGCGCAACAAAGGTCCACCATATGAAACTCTATCTCCCAAAGGAGAAAATATGCCTCTTAGGAAAATAACATCTCCCCCTGTCCTCTCAAAACCAACTAGTACACTTCTAGAAAAAAACTAATAATAAAACTAGTAAGAATGCGGTAGCAAATAAAGATAAACCTAGTACATCAAGTACTATTAAAAATGATGAAAAGGTGATTCAAGGGAAATCTGGGAAAGTTAACAATGATTCAAATTCACATGCCCTAGATTATAACGTAATCAAAGATATGAAGAAAATTAAACATAATATCTCCATGTTCGATATTTTATCGCTTCCAAAACAACACGAACTCCTACATGATGCTTTCAAACCCTAGGAAACTCAAACAAAAACTGTTGTAGTTTCTGAAAGTTCAAATTCTGGAAATAATACACCAAATATTAACAAGGTAGAGATAACATCTTCTATAAACGCAATTAGCATAGGCTCTTTTTCGAAATTGCAGATACAACCTTTTCTGCTTACTTATGATATTTTCAATTTCAATGTTCATAATTGTTTAGCAGATTTTGGTGCCTCTTCTAACATCATGCCTTTTTTTGTTTGCCAAAAGATAAATGTTGTCCCACAAATAACAAAAACTAGGATTATTCAGTTACACAGAACATATGTTAAAGTGAAAGGGGAACTTAGGGATGTGTTAATTAGACTGTCATATGATCCAAGAGGTCATCAGACTATAGACATAGTTGTGGTAGACATCCTAGAAAGTTATGGTTTTCTCTTAAGCATAGATTGGTCGACTAAACTCCAAGGCTATTTTTCTACTGATTGGTCTCATCTGTGGTTTCCCTATAAAGGTAAAACAAATCAAATCCGGGTGAATAGTGAAGAACACATGAAGCACACGGTGATATAATTAGAGGGTAAAACTGAACCTGTTAGCTTTGCTCATTCTATCCTAGGAAGCTATATTTTCAAAATTGATTATGGTTGTTACGAAGCCCATACTTCTGAGATACCATCTGAACTACAATCAAGTCTCTGCCCATGAGAACATAATGGCTTATGTCTTGTACTTACTTACTTATGATTTAGTTTGACTAACGAAATTGACGTCCTAGACATGTGGACCATGTTCTTTGATGGTTCCAAAACTCAGGATGGAGCCGACATAGGATGTGTACTGATCGACCACAATCAAGGAAAAACACTCATATCAAGTTGATTAAAATTTGAATGCACCTACAACAATGCTGAATACGAAGCCTTAGTGCAAGGTCTCAAAAATTCCATTGACCTCGACATAAAACATTTGAAAGTGTTTGGTGACTCGGAGATTATTCTTCGACATGTAAGAAATATTGTTCACTGCCTATCTTCACATCTGAAAGAATACGAGGTATGCGATTTTATTGATTCATTTGATGCATTTAATATTAATTCTATACCCTGTGATAAAAATGTAGATGCTCATATTTTGGCCAATGCAACATCTAGGTTCATGCCTCCTGATGATGGTTTTTCAATTGAATTAATGTTCAGGCAATCCCTACCTGACAACGTCACAAGTTGAAGAGTATTCGACTATGATTATCAAATTTTCAACTTCGTTACTAGTTTGTACACATTCCAAAACTCAGTGATCGATGATGAAATTCACCAACAAGAGATGCAAGCTTATCAAGAAGAAAATCACAATATAAAGACAGATTGTGTCGTGAAGAAAATTGTGACTCTTGAGAAGTTATTTGATTTACAATCTAAATTTAGGAGGCCATCTAATTCGAATACCAAGAGCTCCACGGTGATGCATTTCTTGGTAAATTTGGGAAAATCTAAATAATGTAAATATGTCAACCTGGGCACCTGCTGTTCAGATTCAGAAAACATACGTTCACAAAGTTATTCAAGAAATATCGAGATGTTTTTTCCTAGACATATGACAACTTGAAGAATTATGATACAGGGATAATACAACATGTGATTCCCATCAAAGAAGGGATCAAGCTGTTTCAACAAAAGATGAGGAATATTCATCCTATTCTTGGACCTCTTATACAAAAGGAACTCAAGAAGTTGTTAGATGATCGAATGATTTTTAAAGTAATACATTCAACTTGGGTATCTAATATGGTGGCCATGAGGAAAAATTCGGGAGAAATAAGAATCTGTATATATTTTAGAAATCTTAATCACGCTCTAGATCTCAACTGTTCTCCTTACTAGACGAATTTTTGGGATACAACTAGGTTCTTTTCGTAGAACCAGACCAATTAAATACCACTTTTCGAACTAAATGGGGAACTTATGCTTACAAAAGGATGCCTTTTGGTATTATGAATGCATGAGCCACCTTTCAAAGAGAAATGGACATTGATTTAAAAGGTTTAATCGGTCAAAGTGTAGTGGTTTACCTTGATGATGTTACAATTTATTCAAAGGAAAGAGAAGACCACCCAAAACATCTCAAGAAAATTTTTGAGTGTTGCAGAAAATACAAAATTTCGCTTAATCCCAAGAAAATTGTATTCATTGTTTCAAAAATAATTTTATTAGGACACATTGTTTCAAAAGAAGGAATTCCAGTGGATCTAGAGAGAACGAAATACATTTTACAAATTTCTCCACCGCACAACAAGAGGTCTATGCAATATTTTTTTTGCATAATCAATTTCATTAGAATATTCATTCCAGACTTCGCTGAGATTGTAAAACCTTTACAAAAAATGATTAAAAATGTTGTAAAATTAAAATGGACACCTTTGGAAAAGGAAGAATTTGAAAATATTAAATTCTCCATAGATAATTCCCCATCCCTTCAGAGTCCCGATTTTTCAAAATATTTCCTACTATATACATTTGCATCTAAGCATTCACTGGCAACAATACTCACTCAAAAGGATGAGCAAGGAGACAAATATCCTGTTGCTTTTATGAACATTGGGTTACAAGGCACTAAACTGAATTACCCTCTGGTAGAAAACAAACATTTGTTGTACATAAATAAATCAAGCAGTTCAGACCGTACATCCTAAAAAAATGTACTAAAGTCATCGTCCCACACCCTGAAGTGAGATCCTTGTTCGTCCAAAAGGAATTGGGAGAAAGACAAGGAAATTGGATGACATATTTGAAAAAGTATGATCTCAAATTTAAACCAGCCAACATTTTAAAGGGTCAAGGATTGTGTAAATTAGTAACCCAAGGAGCTGATGCTGAAGAATAAGAAGAGGATGGATGACAAGATGAACAGATCATGTATACACAACAAATTCCATATGTACCAGCCATTAAAGGATCAACTTACAATAATCTTAAGTATTATTTACAACATGGCACTACTCCATATCATCTCAATTCTAAACAAAGAAGAGTGTTACGAATGAAATCTTTATAATATCGATTATTACATGAAATCTTGTTCATAAGGAATTATGATTGAGTGTTACTCAGATGTCTTGAAAAACAAGAAGATGATAAGGTGCTAAAAGGTATGCATGATGGGATAGTTGTTGGTCATTTCTCAGGAGATACAATAGCTCATAAAGTGATAAGAGAGAGATACTACTAGCCCACCCTATTTAAGGATGCTCACACATACTCAAGAAGCTACGAAGTATGCCAAAAAGAAACAGGGAGGGGAAAATGTCTCTTTTCCTCTCCAAGCAGTAGCATTGGAAGACCCATTCAAGTAGTGGGGTTTATATATATCGATGATATAAATCCTAATTCATCTAAATGACACAGGTATATTCTAACCACAACTGATTATTTCACATGTTGAATTGAATCAATTCCTTTAGTCAAAGTGAATGAAGAAGTAGTGATTAATTTCCTTGAGAAACACATTATCACAAGGTTTGGTATTCCTAACTCTTTAGTATTTGATAATGCTTCTTATTTTTAATATTCGAAATTATCTGAATATGCATTAGAAAAGGGAATTATTTTAAAGTATTGAGCTAACTATTACCCCCAAGTAAATTGCCTAGCAGAATCCACAAACAAGAACATCATTCGTATCCTAAAGAGAATCGTGATCGATCATTAGAGAAATTGGCATAATGCATTACAAAATGATCTCTGAGAAAATTGTGTCACCCCAAAATCCTCTATCGAAACATCACCATATTTTTTGGTGTATGGACAAGAATATGTGTTACCATCGAACATTTACCTACCCTCTCAACAACTTACACAACATTCCCGAGGCAGAGAATGCTCAGTTATCCAAAGTCATATAAATACCTTACTAAACCTTGAAGAAATACATGACAAGACTAAAACCAAGTGTGAATCCCATCAACAAATTGTAAAACATTGGTTTGATAAGAAGTCTATCAGTGAAAAATAATTCCATGTTGGGGATCTAGTCCTGAAATGGGATAAACCACATGAAGATAAAGGGAAACATATGAAATTTCAACAACTTTGGCTTGGTCCCTACGTTATCAAATAAAATATTGTCCAAGTCACCTTTCGATTACAAAACCTTCAGGGAGAAATCGACTCTCTCCCTGTAAATGGCCAATTTCTAAAACATTATATCAGTGAGCCCTTGAGGCTACTTATCACTTGTATATAAATAATACATGTTTTTAGTTTTAGTTTTTTGACTTTTGTTTCCTTATTTAGTTTGATTTTTCTTGATCTGTTTGATTAATGGTTTTACCTTGTCCTTTTGGTTGGATACACATGATTTTTGGATTTTTTACAACATGAAGCGGGTCACGTGCTAAAAAACAACACATTTGGTGCATAATGCCTAAACATCTATGTAATAGGATGTCCATTCTAATCCTCTCCTAGACATGTGAAACCTTTGTGAACTATGACAAGTTAATATCTAGTAGAGGAAAATAGCTTGTTAATACGAAAATATTAGGAAAGAAGAGAGCCAAGGGATTACAAACGAACAAAATATTGCTATATTACAAAAGATGAACAAAATGGTCTAGATGAGATGTCTGTAGTAAGTTAGGAATCGAAACTAAGGAAGTTTTCTTATCTATAATCAAGTTAGCAGATCTCATTGTCACATGTGTCATCCCTAGTGCCTTTAAAGGTTAACTGGAATCCCACCATCCACCTATATCTTTAAACAAAATAAAATCAAACATTAAAAAAGGTAAAGGCTTGGTGAAAGGATTTCTAGATCACATAGGACATCCAAGTATCTCTGTCGGGGATGTTGTCGCATGAGTTGGTTCTAGGCTGTAATAGAGCCAAGCCTTAACACATTTTGAATGAAATAATAATTTGTTGATTGATCAGTCATATGAGGCTTCTAGAAGTAGGTCCAAAACAAGCCTTTCAATCATTTATAAATCAGAAACGAAGAGGCATGACCTTGTTTGCCTAATTTAATTAAAATAAAGAAGATGTATAGAATATAGGGAATGAAAGAGACTAAAACACAGAGTTAGGTATATGATTCTGATATGTCTAATCTTTATTTCAACAGAGGAATGAAAAATAACTTCGAAATACAAACATGCATATATATAACTTTTAATCTAGGCAGAAACAATTAAGCTATAGGTCTTGTTTTACTCATAGCATAAATAAAGGAAAAGATGAACCTAACAGGTTGCCCAATAAATGACTATAGCAGAGGTATTACTGAATTAAAATAATTACAAGCTGAATATTTAAAAGAAGGAAGAATAAATGAATGTAAATTTAAGAAAACAATACGATAAAAGACAAAATTACATAGTGACGAGGTATATAATGTCTTGACATTCTGTTCTATATTTGCTGAAAGAAATGGCATTACAAACCCAGTCCCCAAAAGGCTATTGTTCTGTCTTCCCCCTCCCTTCTCATCAAAGAGATATACAATATATAAGTCTTCTTCCCCCTTCTCAAATTACCGAGAAATGATTCGAATTACAAAATAAATTCCTCCAGAAAGGTACATGTGTCTCATGATTCGAAACCAAAAATAGTAAAAGTATAACTAAATTCCTAAAATTAGGGTTTAGTGGTTGATTTTAAATAATGAGAATTTACAATAAGGAAAAAAATAAGCCTCTAGCATGTGACATTTTATAAATGACCCCAAAACTGACTAAGAGTTGTGAGAAATGAACTGGCAATGTTTAACTGAAATCTGGGCGCGTTCCTACATTTCTGGGCCATGTCTTCACAAAAACGCAGCACCGTCTTGTGGGGAACTTTTGGCTGCTTTCCTGAGATCTAAATAAAGATCTGAAGGTATCATTGGAAAGCATATGACTTCTAGATGTCATTCAACTATTTGAGAGTGTAAAACAACCTCTCCACGGTTGAGAAAATTGAGTTTTACCAGGGTAGTTTTGTTTTTGTTTTTGATAGAGGGCGTTTTCATTTTACAGCTGGAACGTTTAACCCATCGACATTTTATGCGTAAGGCTGGAATCCCGATTTCGGGCCTTTGGGATTTGGGGAAAATAGGAGTGGTTTATTAGAATTCTTCCGATGGTCAAAATCCCGAAAAGGAACATGGCGCTTATGTATGACCCTTCTTGCGATTTTCTTGGCATGTATTGCACTCTTTCAGGCCTCCTCGCGAATTCTCTCCTTCGAGTTTTGTATGAGTTGTCTTGTGACTTAGTATGCGTATGGATTTCAGTGGATAGTTGGGATATTGGGACATGAAGGGTAGTGGACCCAATGATTTTTATAAAAGAGAATAGGTGCAAAGGGTTTGGCTAAATCAACTTTAAAGTCAAATAAAATATTAATTTAAAATTATATAAAATAATT
>ML783491.1:474522-506906 GCA_009831015.1 Picea engelmannii | reverse complement strand
TTGTAAAACAGAGGTAGCAGCCTCACATTGAGTTGGTGCTCAATTATAGATGATGTACAGAACTGAAAAAGACTGCCTATCATTTCGAAGAAGAAGAGGTTTTCTCCCTTTATGGGTTTCCTCGTGAAAATTTGTCTCTGTGTATATTTTATGTGTGACTGATGATCTTTACTCTTACTGTCCATATGTTGTATGTTGCTTGATGACACATGAAGAAATATTAATAATTGTTAAGAAGGTGTAAAATTGTTTAAGCTTATAAACAACTGATTCACCCCCCCTCTCAGTTGTTTTAGTATTTCCAATAGAATGGTGGCGTTAACTTCCACTGAACCAAACCGTATTTGGTCTTTGCTGGCCCAGAGAACCAAGAGCAGCTCACTGGCCCCTAAATGAATTACTCACCAAGTTGGTAGGTAAAGAGGCTCCTCATGAGTTAATGAGGGATGGGGGTGAACCACCCATTCATGGAATCCTCAGATCTGACCACTGCGGGGAAGTTCATGCCACACGCAACCTCGCCAAAAAAGAAAAGGTAGTAAAGAGGTGTGGAAGGGGGTCAGACGTGATAGAGATCGCAAGAGGGGAGAAATCGGAAGGACTCTGGAAAAATATAGAGAGTGATTGATGAGAAGAGAAGAAGGGAGTAACCTTCATTCTCGACTTCTGATGAACAAAGACTCAGTCTCACAACATTGTGGTCTAGATCGGGGTGGCTAGTGGTAAATCCATTCGGAATCGCTGAGCCTATGGTTGGGTGGAAACGAGCACCCCTCTCAACAGTTGCATCACACCTGGTGTTTTTCTGATAAATGTTATATCTTGTATCTTAAATTTAAAATATATTCTGACATGTATGCTCATGGTTTGTGAAATTATGAATGATTTCAGTATGAAACTGTCTATATGGTGTTTTGATCAGAAATGGTGGCTGCATGCTTATATTGGAAAGACCACATATGACTTACGTATATATTTATATTTATATATATGTATATGTTGAACAGATTCAGTATTCAAGTCTGCTCTCGGGAAAATTTACTCCCTTATTTGTCTCAAGTAATGCTCTGAATAGATCTTCCCACAGGGACACCCTTGTTAAAGTTTACCTAAGAATCTGCTGGAGGATTTTATGGCATAAGTCTGAAAAAAACCTGCACGAGAGAGAATGGTCCTCTTAGACTTAGGACATTTCGGTGTTTCGACACCCGGGGTACCTAAGTGCGAGTTCCCTTGTACTCGCAAGTCCCAAAACCCTGACCTGCGAAATTTCGATGGGTGAAATCCCGAAATAGGTGACCAGGTTCAAGAGTTGGTATTTCGGAGTTTCGACTCCCGGAAGATCTAGGTGCGAGGCCTCCTTTCTGTGCACATCACGAGACTTCGATTCGCAAAAACCACGAATTGGACCAGCATGGGTAAGTATTGATGTTCGGCATTTCGGGAACTGGGATAATCAAGGATAAGTTCCCTCATACCCGCTAGTTGTGAAATCCCGAACTACGAAACCCTGAATTTGGTCGAGTGTATGATGAGCGGGTGTATCAGCTTTTCGGTATTCAGGTAGTCGAGGAGTGTGAATCTTCGACCTCTTGTATCGCGAGGTTTCGATATACGAAACCCCGACTCGCGGAATCCCGAATTGGCATAGTGTGACTTGGTTCGACATTTCAGCGTTTCGGTACCCGGAACAACCCAAGGGTAAGTTTTCCTTGTACTCACAAGTCCCGAAATCTTGACTTGGGAAACCCCGAAAAGATAGAGTGTGGAGAAGTTATTCTACTTCGGTATTTCGGCACCCGAGGTACCTAAGTGCAGGCCCCATGTATTCACCAGTCCTGAAACTCTAATTAGCGAAATCCCGATGAAGAAAACCCCGAAATAGTGGAGTATGTTTAGAGATTCTGATGACTCGGAGTTTTTGGCTTCTAGGAAACCTAGGAGCGCGACCCCTTGTTCTCACATAACGTGAAATCTCGAAAGGAGAAATGTTGAAATGGCTTAGCATGGATAATATTGGGGGTTTCGGTATTTCGATACCCGAGATACCTATTGGCAAGTTCTCTTGCACCCGCCAGTCCTGAAATCCTGAAGTGAAAAACCCCAAAATAATAATAGTGCGGACGGGATATGGTGTTTCGGTGTTTCGGCACCTGGGGTACCTAATGATAAGTTCTCCTGTCGTCACATATCCCGAAAACCCGGTTTGCGAACTCCCAAAATAGACGGAGCGATATATATATATATATATATATATATATATGTAGGTTTTGGAGTTTCGGCTCCCGGGAAACCTAAGTGCGAAACGTCCTGTCATCGCAGATCCTGAAATCCTGGTATGCGAAATCCTGAAGGGTAGAGTACCAAGGCTTAATCCGAGTTGTTGTTAATCCCGATAAGCGGTGAAACCCGTTTAAGGTTTCGTCCCTTCGAAAGACAAGAGAGTACAGGGGAAGGCTTGCATCATGACTCTCTGGATCGTGATAGCAAAAGTACCCTCTCGGTAAGGACTATGGGTATAACCACAGTCATATGAAGGACTTTAAAAGGAAAGAAAGTCAAAATTTTCTAGCCCCGTGCTGGGTATGTTACATTGCAACACATCAAGTACTTCACCAAGTTGGATATGAAATCAAGATACCACCAGGTACGTGTCAAAGAAGAAAACACCTAAAGACTGCCTTGAAGACAAGGCAAGGTTTGTATGAATGGTTTGTCAAGACAATTAGCTTATGTAATGCACCAACTACAGTTATGAGACCAATGAATAATGTATTACACACATTTTTAGATTCATTTTTTATAGTATATTTGGATGATATATTGGTTTATATCTCTACTTGGGAAGAGCACATATCACATCTTATGCAGGTGTTAGAGACCATGAAAAAGCATGAGCTACTGGATAACCTCAAGAAATGTGAGTTTGTTTAGCAGTCATTGGTGTATTTGGGGTATGTGAATGATGTAGGATAACTCAATATAGATCCCACAAAGATGGAGGCCATCATGAAATAGAAAATTTCTACAACTATCACTAAAGTTAGGATATTTTTTGAGGAAATACAGTACTTGCGGAAGTGCATAGTTTCATTTTCAATAGTAGTTGCACCACTCCATGCCATAACAACAAGTGGTAAGAGTTTCCAGTGGGGGAAGAATCAACAAAAGGATTTTGATGAGCTAAAAAGAAATATCAATCAAGCACTAGTTCTCGCATTACGAAACTTGCAAAAGCCTTTCAAAGTGGAGATAGATGCAAGTGGGTATGCCATGTGAACAATTTTGATGCAAGGAAGAAGGTCTGCATGCTATCGTTATGAAATATTTCATGGGGGAGTTCTCAACTACCCTACCTATGACAAGGAACTCTATTCCCTGGTTCAAGTTGTCAAGAAGTGGAAGCACTATCTGATGAGAAAGGATACCATCATTCACACAGATCACCAGCCGCTACAATATTTGTAGGCCCAAAGTAAGCTACAAGAAACCAAACATTAAAAATGGATGTGATTTTTACAACAATTTCATTTAGTCATCAAGTATAAGAAGGGAAACACTAATAATTTGGCAAACACGCTTTCAAGGCCACCCACATCCAAGATTACAGCTTTGGGAACTCTTATGCACATGGATCCTTTTACCCATGATGCATACAAAGAGGCATACACATAAGATGTAAACTTCAAAGAGGTGTTTCAACCACTACAAGGCCAAATTCATGTAGAAAAAGGTGACATAAAGGCTGAATATCATATCCAAAATGGGTTTCTCTACAAGCTAGACAATTTTTGTGTTCCTAAAGGTGAAAGATTGTAGCATATCAGAGAGGCTCACACCTCCAAGGTTGTAGGACATTTCGGTGTTGGGAAGACAATTCCTAACTTAGAAAGGTACATGTATTGGCCCAGAATGCAAGAAGATGTAGCACGTATATTAGAAGATGTATACTTTGTTGTCCCAACAAGCCTAGTAATAGAAAGAAAGGTATACACCATGCCTTACCTGCACCCACTCGACTCTGGGAAAGCATTTCCATGAATTTTGTCGGAGGTTTACCAACAACCAGGAAGGGACATGACTATCTTTTGTGGTATTTGATAGGTTCAATAAGATGCACATTCTTATTCCTTGTAAAAAGACCATTAGAGGACAAGAAACAACAAACATATTGATCCAAATGGATCCAAGAAGGCCTAAAAATCAAATTTCTCAAAATCAGATGAAACCAACGCCATTGCGTCGGGGTTGTCGTGTTGATTCTATCCATATATTATTTTTCCAAAAATGGACTCTGTATGCGAAAGTTATTGTGTTCTGATATATTTCCCAAACATGCAAAAAAGTCAACAAGTCAAAGTCAACAGTCAAACAGGTCGTACCGCTGACATCATCAGTACACCAGCATGATGTGGCAGGTGACATCATCACGATGTCATGATGACATCAACAGAGACACGTGGCAACACTAGTGGTTGATATGTGGTAGGCAGATTTAGCATTTTTTGGCTGAGTTGGCACGGTACGGATTTTTACACGTGGCACTATATGGAAGCAATCTGTATGTGACGTGGCACTAGTGGAAACATGACACGTGGTCGGTACGACAGTGACGTGGAATTATTCTGTTGAGACACGTGGCATGTACGGTAGTGACATGGCATCTACGACAGTGATGTGGATGTGCTAACTCGACCACTGACTGTGTTGGTGACTGGACTGTATGGTCCAATCACAGGGTGGCACGTGGCCCAATCAAAGGGTGTCACATCACACCCTATATTTGGCCAATGTTGGCTAGGTAAAAAAAAATTTACACTCCGCAGGATTCAAGCTTGAGACCTCTAGGCATACCAACGACCCCACTAGATGCGCCAACTGCATGGGCTACCAATATTCCTTGTTCAACATATGACATATTATGGTTTTAAGTTGGTAGTCGGCGGGATTTGGGGATAAGCCCCGGTCGGTGGGGGTACCTGTTGACCAGAGCCACCTTTCCATGTGAATGAGAGTGGAGACCAGGGGCAGAAGACTAGGAAGAGGTGCCTAGAACCTAGCCACATGGTGACCCACATGAACTAGAGCATGAAGGAATGGGGGTGCGGTCCTGTTGGAGGCTTGGTGCATGGAAACATGCCTTCCCATATGACCAGGGGGGGCAGAAAAAGGGGCACACACCAAATTGTTTCCCAGAAGTGGGTTTTTGACCTATGGTTTGGACATTTTTGTTGATTTAAGCCTGATTTTTGTGGATTTTGGCCTTTTTTGGAGGATCTGGAGCCCTTTTTGAGGCCAAATCTTGGGGGGAAGTTGGGAGATGACCCCCGACTCCAAATATATAAAAAACAGAGGTTTTTGACAACATGAAGAGGTTTAGAAACAATAGAATGCTGAATATTTTGGAAGCTTATGCCATTTTTATGCAGGGAAGCCATTGAGGAAGCGAACTTTGGAGGCAATTTCCAGGAGCTACACTCAACCTTTTTTAGTGCTGTCAGTTGTGTTGGATTCTTGAGGTCGAGAAAAACACATCCATACCAATTTGTAATCCAATTGAGATACTTCTTATGTAATTTTACAGCATTAAAGATTAATAAGAAAGCCTCCCCCACTGAGATGAAGGCCCAGAGACGTATGCAACATTGCCGAACTCCGTTAACAATCTTTGCATTATGGTTTGTTGTTCTTCATGTTTACTTTCTATTATGTATTCTTTATGATGGTTGCAACATTCTTTCATTAAGATCTCCCTCCTCATTTAAGTTTTTAATGGTAATTTAACACATGCTTAAAACTCAACCAAGTCTTTAAAAGATCATTTTCGGATCACATATTCTTGGAACATGCATGGGTGCACTTTGGGATACCAACGAGCATAATATCAAATAGGATACTAGATTACTCAGTTCATTTTAGACTATACTTTGGGAGAAGATGGACACAAAGTTGAAGAGATCTACAAGATTCCATCCACAGACATACGGGAAGATATAAGTAGTCAACATGACTTTGGTGCATCTTTTGAGGGGTCTATATTCAAAACTCTTATAACAAAGTAGTCCATACTTCTACTAGTAAGTCCCCTTTTGAACCTTTCTTTGGGTATTTTCCACCTTTTCACTTAGATGTTTCATATGGACAATGAGGAGTGAGGGAAGACACCATGGGAGAAGCATTAAAAGCATAGAATTTTATTGAAGAGATTAGGAAAATTCATTTGCATGTATAGGAGAGACTGAAGAAGTCACATGAAAGGTAAAAGGCAAAACATAATTAGCATAGAACAAAAAAATCATTCAAAGTGGTAAATAGAGTTTGGTTATAAGTGAACAAGGAAATACTATAGGGTCATGGTAAGAAGATCAAGGCTTTGTGGTATGGCCCTTTTGATGTATTCAAATAACACCTACATACTCGGTCTACCCCCATACATGCGCATTTACTCAATAGTGAATGTGGAGACTTTGAAATGCTATGAGTCTTCCATGAAGAGGAGCAGGTCCTACCTACCATAGAGGACTTAGCACCAGATGCTTAGGTAGAGTTGGTAGAAGACACAATTTTGCAGAAGAAATCTAGAACTGCAAGATATGGGCAACATGAAATTTGGTATATTGGGTTGAAAGGGAAACTTCTAGGAAAAGCAAAATGGTACTCCAAAGAGAGGGTAGAGAGAACATTTCCTCACCTCATTTAATAAATATTTTGGGGACCAAAATCCTCCATAAATGGGGAGGTATGATCCAGATTGGATTATTATATTATTTTTCATATATCTTGGTGTTTTTTGAGTGGAAAAAATTGAAGGAATAAACTTGCAGAGCCATTTTAACGATAGGTCCTAATTTGGAAAATTAGGTCCAAAAAATCGTTCAAAATCTTCCAGAGCCATTTTGAGGCATCAAATGACATTTTTTGGGTCCAAACTTAGTCTGGAGCAAGATTCTATATTCTACACACCATGACCATTCCAACGATGCAAGAATCACCTCAATCAGAGTTCATATGTGAAAGTTATACCTCCCACAATTTCACCTATTGTGTTAATCTACTGTGTCAACCACCATGATACGAGTTTATGCCACATCAACCCCCATTACTCAAAACATGTGGGTCTAGCCACGTGGGGATTTTCAAGAAGATTCTAGAAGGTCCAAACCTTATCACTAATCGAGGGT
This sequence comes from Picea engelmannii, assembly GCA_009831015.1. NCBI lineage: Eukaryota > Viridiplantae > Streptophyta > Pinopsida > Pinales > Pinaceae > Picea > Picea engelmannii. Next base: position 499,725 of record ML783491.1, on the reverse strand, counting down.
TGAGGAAGTCAAAACCCTACCCCTATATGGCTATCGGGATATATTAAATACCAAGCCACTAGGAAGAGAAGAGATTCCATTTTTTTGCATTATATCTTGTTCCATAGCTGAGAAAAGCATCTGAGTAGTATTTTGTGAGCATAAAAGAGAAGGAGGATTCTATAAAAGTCATTTAGGCTACAATTCCAAAAGGTAACTCCATTGTGAGTTCCCATTCCTTTGTATCTGCATTTTATAACTGAAGCAAAAAGACAACATAGTAGAGGCCTCACCTTCTAACTGGGTTTTCTCTCGTATTGGGTTTTGTAGGTCAAATATTGTATTCGTTTGTGTAGATAGTATATATTTTGTGCCCGTTCTTTCATTTTTATATTTTAGTTATTTCTCAAATTCAAGCAAAGTTGGTAATTAACTAATCTGGGATATAAGAAAATAAACTGCAAAAATCTAAGATTTCATAATAGTTTAAGATATGCTTTGACGAACTATTCTAGTGGAATATTCATGGTAGTTTGTGGATCAATATTCAATGTTTTTTAATCAATAATATGAATTTTATGAATTTTAAGATATCACAAACTTATAATATTATTACTCAAAATAACATAAACTTATTATGTTATTTTCATCGTAAGTGTATAACTAGCATAAATCTATCTTAACTTCTGTCGTCTGTCAAGATGGATCAAATCCTTTGGAGTGCAAACCTCTCTTCAAAATATCTTATTTAAAAAAAAAAAAAATCAAACTTGATCTCTTTAGGTGCATAATAAATCTTGAGCTAAGATGGATATGGATTTACTTTGGTTCTTTATATTAAACTCCATGTTGAGCACCTAATGAATTACACTTCTACCTCAAATATATAGATAGATAGATAGAAATAATGTTTTAACCATAAGATAGATAGATAAAGTTAATATAAAATTATTTTACTTAATGTGGAGATCAACATATTGTATTTAGGGGTTGTCTAACTATTATAAGTTTTGGCCTTTTTCGTTGGAATTTGACAACATAAATATGGAGGAAATCACAATTTTCTATTGTTTAAATTCCATTTTTGAATGCATAAATGGATTCAATGTGTCGAAAAATCCCCGGGGCACTTGGATTATAGACTTAGCTAGTCAAATCTGCAAAACCAACACTTTCTCACCGGATTTTGGGCAAAATTAAATAGAAAAAATCCGTGGAAAAGGCCCAAAACTTAGAATGTTTAGACTATGGCCTTATTTATGATTAACATTGAAATATTTTTGTAAATGCCATGACACGTCTGGGGTGCACATTTTGATAAAATGAAATGTTTTTTGTTATTGATATTTTTTTTAAATGCCAAGTGTTAACTCCATGTCCAGTATGGAAGGAATTACACATCTCCCTCACAATGGACTACAAAAAATGTCTTTAGATGCAATAAAGATCCAAATATATTATTTATGGTCAACATTGAAATATTTTTTTTAAATGTCATTAAGCATCTCTTTCATATTGGGCTCCACATTTTGACAAAATGAAATATTTTTTGTTATTAATATTTTTTTAAATGCCAAATGTTAACTCCATATTGAGTAGGAAAGGAATTATGTCTTCTTCATAATAAACTATATAAAATATCTAAAAAAAACAATAATAATAATAATTATGAGACCCCCTTGTTTGTGGGACAAGGGACCCCCCTTCGCCCAGAATTTGACTGGTAAAGTCTACAAAGGTATACATACCCTACACACCTCTGGATTTGAACCTATGACCTCTTAAGAGGAAACACATGTTCTTAACCATAAGACCCACTCAGGCTGTTTATAAATTCAATATGTAAAATAAATTAATATATAAATTTTATCAAAATATTTATTAAAATAAAAATTAACTTTTAAAATTGTTTATTTAATTATATTAAAATATTTTTTGATGATTTTATTTTTTAAATCTACAAAAATTTTCAAAATACAATATTTAGTTAATCACTCATAAATAAATTATATATAACTTAATAATAATTAACTTACTACAAGTGAAATTTGGAAAAAAAAAATAACATTTTTCTTTTCTCAAATTACATCTAATTGACTTAAATATTAAAAACAACCATTATACATATGAACATCAAATATTAACAATCAATTCTGTAGGGAAGCCAAACAATATATAACAAATCATCATTAGAGGGAAAGGTAAATTAATAAATAATGGAAAAATCTATATTTATATGATTTGGTTATTTAAGGAAGATTATAAAAATTTTGGTTAAATTGCAATTTGTCATTGTTGAAATTATATTTTTAATATATAAATGGATTAACATATTTAAAACTCCTTATAATATTTAAATTACTTAATGTCATCAACAATTAATATTTATGATTTTAATGATTTTTTTTAACATAATTTTATTAAAAAATAATGAAAAAAATCCATATCATATAACCATTTTAACTATTAATATTATAWTTYTTATAAATTAAATATATATATATATATATGGAAATGGCCTTGGTTAGTTGTTTTACAAAATGATATAAATTTACATGATTGTTGTTCAKAATCCATTTCTGAATGTAGAAATGAATTCAGCATGTTGAAAAACTTTCAATACACTAGGATTTTACAGAAATAATCACTTAAATCTAAGAATCCAATAACTTTTAATCGAATTTCGGATAAATATCCCCCAAAAAAATCTTCATTTCGTAAAATCTTTAACGTAAACTTATAAAATTTAAAAATACTTATAAAAATATGTAAAAAAATCAAATCGTAATTGTTTAGAGTAACGAGAGGTAAATAAAGATATCAGAAACATTTATTTTTCTTGATGAATCTTCTTTATTGCTTGCGGGCTTGGCGGGAACGGCCGAAGATATTTTTAGTGCTTTTGGTCTCGGCGGGAACGGCATGAGAAGCGGGGCTTGGAAGGCGCATGGATAGTTCGAGTCCGCAATCATGTGCAACCTGCTGCATTAGGGTTTTGACCTGATCCTCCGGTGTCAACAAAGAAGTGCTTCTGGTAATCGAATTCTCTATTAGTTCGGACTGCAAGCTGATCTGCATAGACTGTTCGTCATACTGAGCCATTGTTTCAGATATCTGTTGAAAATTATTGGAGGAATCTAGTGCTTTTACTATATTTGCCAGGCATGTATTGATCTTCATCACTTTAGCCTGCGTCTGAAGTCGTGATATCACGGCGTCCAGCCTTGCAATGAGGCGAAGATAATTCAGATGTTCGTTGTGATTTCTGACGGAGCTCTCTGCATAGATCTTCGCTTCTTCCATGTTTCCTTTCGTCATGGCCTTTTTGACCTTCGATCTCTCGCTTTTTCCATCTTTTTCGCTATTTTTCGCCTGCCGTTGGAGATCTTTGGCGATGAATCTCAGCTGCATGATCTGATTCATGGGATCTTCTGTGTTACCCATTGGATTTCCTCTTCAGAGATTCAACTCGCCACTCTGAACACTACTCAGCGGGAAAAAAAGCGAGATGGGTTTTGAATCTTGATTGAAGTTTATGACATATAAAGGGTTTTGATGCAACTCTTCGTCGTTTTGATCAAAAGCGATGGCTCTGCTTTATGAGTACAGAACATCTTTTCGTCTTCTGACATACAAAACGAGGTGCTCTATATAATCTTTAGAAAGATCCCTTACTTATAAAGTCGTTTCTCTTCAAGAACAGCGTGTTTTTACTTAATTAATTATAAATCGTAGGGTATTTAGTTTTAATTATATGAATTTAAATTAATTTAATTTGCTTGGGCAAGTTGTTCTACGAAATGGTTTTTTCACTGGAATCTAATTATATAAATTTATATGAATCACTTTTTTTTTGTTGTTTAAAATTTAATTTTGAATGCAAAAATACATTCAACATGCTGAAAAATTCTAATAACACTTGGATTTTACAAAAATAATCACTTAAATCTACAAATCCATCAATTTCCATGAAAATTTTTAATATATAAATCAAAGTTATGTAAACTGTAAAAATTCGATGATTGTTTGGATTTGGAATGGTTCCCACAAAATTGACAATTTTCACTCCTGCTTCTAATCACCATCATTCCGTATACATTCAGTGAATTTGACATAAATAACCCAGGCACTAAATACAATTATTATTATTCACTTGAAACAAAGATGGCCAAAATTCTATTTACAGAGCAAGGCCCTTGAGAAGCACGATTCTTTGTACAGAGCCAGTCCCTTGGTTTGGTGGGTCTACCCTGTGCAGTGGTGGGTTCTTTTCTTTTTGTGATTGTCTTTCTGTTTTATCTGCGCTCGAATGTGCCGGGTTCCAGGACTTCAACCAGCGTCATTATCTTCAATTTAGTTCTTGCTGGCCCTTCAATCCTTGGAATTTTCAAGTCAATGTTTCTCTGCGTAGATTGACAGTTAATATTTTTGCACAGGAGGAGATTACGTGTCTTCTCATTGAATATTCTTTCATTTCTCCGGGGAGGAAACCTTCTACGCTACCACTTTTGGAGTATTTCAAATTAATGTTTCTCTGGGTAGATTGACAGTTAATATTTTTGCACAGGAGGAGATTACTGTCTTCTCATTGAATATTCTTTCATTTCTCCGGACATAAAGCTTTCTACGCTACCACTTTTGGAGTAATATTCCATGCTTCTCCTAACACTGGTTTATATTTAGAGTCCCCTTGGTATGATGAGTACCGCCTGCTAAACATTTGGTCTCTAAACAATGGCTTTATCGATATGTGAAGACCCATTTCTGAGAGTAATAACCCTCAAACCTCAATGATGAACGGACATTCAAAGAATATATGAGATGTGGTTTCTTCACTGTTAGCACAGCATAGTAGACATCTTGAAGCACTTATTATTCCTTTTTCAACAGTTTCCCTTGCACTAGTGTGTAAAAGAACAGAAAATTTTGGTATGAAGCAGTTTAACTGTATCTTGCTGCATTTGATTTACCGAGGGAGAGGGTTGGGACCCACTGTAAAGAAGACATGGCATTCTTCTTTCACGGAGTAGCTCCCTGTTTGAGTTCCCCAAATAATAGCCACTTTCTCTTTTCATGATTAGAGTATTTTCCTTCTAAAGCTAAGATGAGATGAGGCCCTACATGAGATGGGGCTTAGGGGATTGGACGTAGACACTTCCATTTTTCCCACAACGGAGGATCAACTACAGTCCATTAAGGAAGTTAAGAGCCATTAACTATCAATGTAGTACAAGAGTAGATGGGGGGTTTAAAATGATTTCAAATGTTGATAAAAGCAAGATTAATCTCTTGGTTTAGTAAAAACATAAAGTAAATAATGACATTCACACACAGTATATAAATATTTTTTCCTTGGAGACTTAGTTGGAAAAATCAACATTCTCAGTTCTGCCCCTTTTTTTTTTAATTTTTGTATATTTTCATTCATATACAATACAATATTTATAGAGATTTTCTCCAACCTAGGATACCCAAATTTTTCAAATAGAATATAACATATTTTCAACATTTTTCCACTTGTTTTCTTTGTATATATGGTGGTGCATTATTTTTATCAAGTGAACACTACACCAAGAAAAATTCTGAGTGAGACTTTGTCAATGAATCTACAACATTTTGCAAGGTGTCAACCTTCTCCAACAATACTTCAACCATGTCTCTCAAAAAGTGGTACTGCACATCAATATGCTTCGTTTTGGAGTGATAAGTAGGGTTCTCTGCCAGGAAGAATGCACTTTGACTTCTACAATCTAACCTCATAGGTTGTTGTTCAAACCAATATTTGAACACAATCTCTACAACCATACAACATCTTTACTTGCATGAGTGACTGCTATGTATTTAACTTTTGTAGTTGATAGTGCCACTACACCCTGTTTCTTACTCATCCAACTGATAGCTCCTCCAAATAGTGTAAACACATAACCACTTGTAGATCTTCTATGATCTAGATGTCCAACCCAGTCAACATCAACAAAGCCATGCACATCTAACACCTTGTCTCGTCTAGGTTTTCCTTGATAGAAGATTGCATAATCTGGGTGCCACGTAAATACCTGAAAACCCTTTTTACAACTGTCCAACGCTCCTTTCTCGGTTTTTACATATACTTGCTCAAAACTCCCACTGCATGGACAATGCCTGGTCTAGTGCATACTGTTATCGCATAGATTGTAGCTTGGGCAAAGCTTAACCCAAACCACAAAGGTGTGAAAACTACGGGAGTATTTACCCACTATCACCTTAGATAAACACTCCTTTCACTTTAGTGATGATGAAATCACCACAAGAGGGGAATTCTGTGTGACCCTAGGGGGATTGAGATGGAAAGTGATAAGATATGAGAGGTTCCCCTATAGGTCAAGGTTAAATGTGGAGATTGTTACAAGGAAAATCACTCTATGGCACGGGGTAAACCACAACAAACGGAATGATTGTAGAAATCAACTCTAATCTCAAGTATGCTATATAAACAAAGATGCTAACAAGACAAGATAAAGAGCCTACCTCGTCCGGATATTCAAATAAGACCACCGCTGAGCACTCGACTCAAAGCTATATATCTGCAACTTGTCCTCAACAACCAAGATACGCAAGGATACGGTGATAATATATAAAGTTAGCATATATAATAGCATAATCCATCAATATTCATAACAAATATGCCCATGGAATAACAATTCAAATATTTGCAAGACATTAATTGGACGAGAAAATAGTATTTCTATTAAAATATGATCACAGAAGTGTATGAATGACAAACTTTCATGCCGGCACGTCTCGGAACCGAGAAACTAAGTCCCTTCCAGCTGGACTTCTACCACTTCAATCCTCCATGAAAGACAAGCTCATATAAGAGAGACAATGAGGTTCTCCATCAAAGAGGGAAGAGCTTGGGGGTTGAACAATGTGTTCAGACTTAAAAGGACAAAGGGATGCAGACTCAATATGAAGTGAATAATTTCTCCAGAGTAACTTTGCTCTCAAAGTTGAATTATTCTCCTCTCTTCCACAACTTGGATATGGCCCATTTATAACCTTTAAATGGAACTGAAGGGTCGAATCAGAACGTTTCCAGTATATGGAAGGTCAAGGATCATGGATCTCGTGACGTGACATGGAAACCCGACAACATTTTTTAATTTTGGGCACAAAACCCGATGTACACGTGTTGTAGTGGTGCAACCTACATATATGCATGTTGTATAGTTGTTAGGGTGTGTATATGTGGAAAAATATTATTTTTAGCTCTGGGAATTGCAAAAAGGACTTCAATTCTACATTAGGGAAATGGGAAAGGCCTTTTGAGCAAGTAGCATGGGGTGAGACAAATCTTGCTATAACAGATGCCCCCTAATGTTTGAGGTCGGAGGAGTATCTGAGATGGCCGAAATACATTATAGTTCCCAGAAGTGGAGTAATGGATACCCAACTGGACGAACCATTTGTTCATAAGAATATTATAATCCATAATGACTTTGTGCACATGGCTGCCAATATGAATTACACTGTAGATCCATGTGGAAATATACCAAACAATTGTTCATGGCCATGAATAGGCAATACAAAAGTAGATACATGTCATAAGTTGTCATAGTCATGAACAAGACCCAGTGAAAACCAATCTCAAAATCAATCTGAAGATATATGTATACAATGGAGTACAATTTGATCTCCCGTGATCATTGAAGTCATATAGGTATTGGTCCATGAATGATAGCAACAACTCAGGAAAGTTGCAACTATGAATTGATGTCTTCAAGTCTTCTACACGATCCTCCAAATGTGCAAATCTACATCATGTGAATAGAGGATTTGAGTTTGAACACAATGAGACTTCATTTGATTACCGATCATTAAGGTATATCATTAACAAACGTGAGACAACCTACCAATAAATAAAATATGTATCAAGGCACCGAGTACATTCTTACAAGTATGAATAAAGGTGTTGAGGTCAAACACTTGAATAATCCATCGATCATGAGACATTGATGTATTCCCAAATGTCGATGGCAAGAGAACCTACCACTCATGATTGCAAGCCTCTAGGTACTCATAGGACTCTAGGCATCGTTTCCAGAATAGACGAGCTGAAGTCGATGGAAGGAGACCCGCTGAAAGGAGAGCATTAAGGCATCTCTCATCATTTAGCACGAGTTACAAAGCAGTAGATTGATGATTTGGAGGAACTCGGACGAAGAACATGTTCACGAACCAACGACCATGTGCATCTTTCGCATGCACCAGATGCAAGCAGTGCACGAAAAAGACCCTTTGAATAACATCCAATAAGGAAATCTGTCGACAAAGGTGAGGAAACCACAAATAAGGCTAATGGCATCCAAGACACCGCATGAATCCCAATGTGAATATATTTCTTGTCGTCGAAAACAAGGGAAACCCCCCAGTCAACGACCAATGAGAAAATGACGACTTTTGGGTTCAAGGTTACCTACCCATAAGGAAAGTAGGACCAGGGTGCATGGTAGGACTACAACTTCATGTAACTTTGAGACACACTAAGGGTATGGTCGACATGCAAAGTCCATAGTTCTAAGAAATGGTTGACACAGGCTTATAGACATCCTTTGAACACGAGCATGAGACATATGGAGGACTCTGGCAGCATAGACTTGTTGATGTGCGAAATAGACCATTCGTCAATTGGAAGGGTGAATCCGGTCCGGGGTTGTCTAATTAATCTAAGCCGTTTGGATTGACTCACTCTGACGGGTTTAATGGCTCCGTTGGCCAATCTAAAGTCCTAAAGGAAATGAAAAAATAAATAAAAGAAACAAAAAAAAACTAACTAATTACTAATCACTGAAATATATATATATATATATATACAGTTTATTTAAATAATATTTATATGATAGTTCTATTAATCTAATTCATATATACAAGATATACAAATAATGAGTTTTAATCTGAACTCATAAAAAATCAAATGTTTAATGGTTCTTTTAATGAAAGGTTATAAAGACAACAAAAAGTACTATTTGTTTTATTTTTTGGTTTGTTCTTAATCTATATGCATTCATAAGATCAATGATCTAAAAATGAAGAAGACTTGTATTCTTGAAAATATTTGCAAGTTAAATTTTATGTGTTAAAATGTAAACAGATCAATTTGCAACACAACTTTTATGAAAATTACTCATCAAAGATGCATATAACAACAACAATAAACAATGAACAGAAAACACATAACACAACAAATGATAAAGGAGTTCACCCCTCTCTTGGGCTACATCTCYTGGTCCAGCTTCCAATGGATCATTTGTATTATTTGTTCAAAGTGCTTAAAAATGTGCTTTACAATGCTCAAAATACCAAATAGACTGCTCCAATGGCTTTAGAACGTCCAAAAACCCCTAGCTGGGCTTTTTCGGCACCTCGTTTGGCCAAAAAATGAAGAAGATAGGCTTCCTGGAAGTCCTCCTTCAAACTTGTTGTATCTGCATCTACAAAATGCACCCTCGTTGGCTCAACCTAGCCCACACGCATATCTAAGCGTCAAAACTTAGCACCGGGTGCAATCGCACAATCGGTACAAACTGTTGAACGGTTATGCGTTGGCCTTTAACTACCAAGGCCCGTGGGCACATGGCCACCACATGATCGCGCGCAATACAAAATAGGGCTAAGGTTCAAACCATATACAAAACCGTAGGATTAAACCGCAAACATATACAATGGTCACATGTTATATGTCAAACCGCGCGCATACCAAAACGGTTACAACATATATATATATATATATATATATATATATATATATATATATATATATATATATATATATATATATATATATATATATATATATATTACGGTGGGTTTAATCGCCCATAACATTGGTCGTATGCAATACATATATATAACCGTGGGCCGGGGCTTAGCCCCGACCCGGTTTGCGCCCCAATTCACATATTTGAAAATTCAAATATATTAAAACGCATACATATGTTAAGTAACACATGTGGGCGCGTCGGTTGGGTGGCCTTTCCCAAGGCTTTACCCTGCCCAGAGGTCATGGGGTCAACTCCTACCAAATGCAAAGATTTTAAACCAATTTTCATGTGACATGTGGCGGCCATTGATTGGGCCACATGTCACCAACTCGTTCGCTGCAAAAAAGCCATGTCACATGCCAACTATCCAAATAGCTGCCTGCCACGTGTAGTACGTCCTGCCACGTCAGCGTCCGTACGAACTGTACAGTCAGCATCCATTTTTTTGTCTGTTTGTCATTTTGAACAGAACGCGATATCTCTCGCTCCCGACGTCTGTTTTAACCCAAATGAGTTGCGTTGGGTTTGTAACGACGAGGCCTATGCTCTCATTCGATTTCAAGTGATTCCGAGAACTTTGAATTTTTGAGCAAAATTCGATCCCCTGGATCAATCAAATATTAAACTACTATTTAAATAGAAAAATGTAGACAATGAAAATTATACTACATATAAGAATAACTATAATAAACAAGAAAATAAAAAAGGAACAGACTAACCTATTAATCACTTGTGGAGTATGCATCCAACTGCTTGCGAAAATCGTACATCAGTCCATCCATGAGATAAATCTGTTGTGCATCTTCACACTGTTTGGTACAAACGCTAAACTATGCATTGAATGGTGTATTTAATTGATAAAACAACAGGACGCAGAATAATTACAGTGATGTAATAGACTGCAAGTGATAACACATGAGATAAATCCTACAGTTACAACTTGCATTTAATCAATCAACATATTTAAGGTAAACCTCATAATATGAATCGAAAGATCATTCAATTGTTTTGATAAAACTGAATCATAAAATCGTGAACTATGAAGGAAAAACTATCTTGACAACAAAATAATCTGCGAAGACTAAAGCTATCAACATTCATTCAATTATCAAGATAAACAAATTATAAATCACAACAACATTCACAGATGACTAAAGCATAGAGTAAATATTTGTTATGTCTAAATTTGAGTATAAGTTGTTCACAATAAGCTCCAGGGCAAGATTTCTCTGATTACAAAATGATGGGTTTATAAAGGCCTCAGAAAAGATAACTGTTTTTCTTTCTGAGATCAAATATTTATTACAAAAATAAAAAGGGGGATGCAACCACCCAGATTTTAGTAAATCCTCCAAAACTAACAATAGTTCATTTCTGTTCATACAAAAGGCATCAAAGATATGACTGGAAGGCATTAAGGATGCCTTAGATCAATTTGCAATCATGGATTTCTGAATATCCTGAAAGAAAAAGGAAAATAGAAAGATTTAGATATACTTTCAACCATTAATTTACACAATTCAAATCAACATAACTGGCTACAGAATCTTGTAGTTATTTTAGTAAATGAAATCCAATTTATTGAAAGAACAAGGCAATCTAGTTTCAACAAATAGTGCTATTTTAAGATAAAGAATCATACCTCCAACTATGAGATCAAATCGTATCAGACAACCTTGGAATTTACAATGGCTGTTGCAACCTCAACGTTTTTAAATACTATATTGCCTGTTGTCTTCATGCGTTTTTTTTACAGAGGCATTAGGCTGTATATTTTGCTCACGGGTCTGTTCAATAACCTTTGGATCGATCAAGGGTTTGTTGTAGGGGAGTGAGACACAGGTCTGGGTAGGTGAGAGAGGCGTTGTAGGGTAGACAAGGGTCTCTTCAACCATGAATTTATCTACCTCCTCCAATGCATGAAAACAGACCATGCCCTTTTTGCCCAGGGATTTCGAATTGCAACAGAGAGTAAATCTGTTATAGCTTGGTATTTTGTGGATCAACACACCAGTATTTGATAGCAATGTTTAACCTCTGTCCATGATAAAACTCAGTCGTTTTTCTATAAATCTTCAAGTCCACAGAGAGGAAATGAAAAACAAAGAAAACCCAAATGCAACAACATTTTATGAGAAAATGTTGTCCAAAAAACGAAGCATACCTCTAAAATTGTATCGTTTTTGAAGAATATGTCCGCGATGAAGGCAAAAAGATTCATTTTGGTTCTGAGTTTTAAATGGTTTTGTCTAATTCGTAGCGGTTTTCTCAGAATCCCTCCCGCAAAATCATGTCTCCAGCAAGCAAAAATGGGATTAAACTCTGCTAAGTAACAACAAATGTGTGAAACTTCAAGGCTGTTCGGATCTACTCAGACGAAAAGGGCCATAAGGTTTCAACATACCAATAGTCACGAAGGCAAAAAGAGATCACTGTAAGCATGAAGGGTTTGTGACACAGAGCCATACCCCAAGCCCAAGAAACACCAACAAGGAGCGACATATGAGCAAAAAACTCATAACGATAAGATGGGTGTTTAATTGAAATGCATGTGAAGAGGGTTCGCAAAGCCCTAGGCTAGTCTTGGGAATGATGTCTGCCTGTAAATTGTATTGCCACATTTGCATTTAGTACAAGCTAGGACCAAAGCATTAAAAATGAAAATAAGTGTGTGCATCGTGGGTTCTATCACAAGGTTTGGGTAAGTCAAAAATCAAAGGCTTAACAAAAAGAAACGTATAGCCAAGAATCAAACAAAACCATACCAAAAATCAAATCGTGGGGGTCCTTTGTTTATATAACCATCAATCTCTAAGCATGCTTGGTGTTGAAAGGATCAAAACAAAGAGAGTAAATCTTCATGGCAAGGAACCAAACTTCATTAATAAACTGTATGAACAATTTGCCTTTAATGAAATTTTAAAACAAAAAGGTAACACAGTCGCAAATTTTCATGCTTCATATTCATGCTTCCAGTCATGAATGAAGCATAGATAAAAGCAGATAAATAGGGAAAAGCGACAACTTACAACTGTCGTTTCGAAAATTGCATTATGAAGAGTAATGAAAATACATGACCCCAGTTAGGCAGCTATGTAGATCAATTAATTGATATAAAAAGTTAACAAACATGTTGAGTTGCCAACAATGGCGACATGCTGGGAGAAGCAGTTATCTCTGCAATACGAACTAGTTCGGGTTAGAGAATTCTAAAAAAAACTTCAAATCGAAGAACAACTGCAAGGTTATTTGAACATCTTTTTAAAAAGAACAAGACACAACCCAGTTTCAGATATCTTTCGTTTAAAAGAACGAAATTTGGTGACAAGCTTCACAAAAGAAAGCCACGACGTTTAAGTTAAAATATTCAATACTGTTGACAGGGCCACTGCTGCCAGCAGGCGTCCATAGCCTCGACATGGATGTCAATTAACCCACTCTAACGTCTGTATCCTGCCCAAGAAACTTCAAATCAGAATGAAGGATGCTTATGGCCAAAACAAGTTTTATACCTGAGAATTTTCTTTTACTTGACATCGCTTCGCTGCCAGCGGGTCTGTTCAGTACCTTGACGAAGTTGTCTTGGCATCATGCATGCATTTACTCGCTGCCAGTAGACTTGTTCAGTCCCCCGGCGAGTTTACAAACACCTCCCACAACTCTCTGAAAGTTTATTCACATTTTGATATAGTTTTTTAAAAATATTCAACAGAGCGGGGTGACGCTGAAAACTCCAGTTTTTTTTTTTATCATAACTTAATATGTCACATGCCTTTAAATTTTTCTTGCTATCCTTCATCAAGATTTTAAAAATAGTTCATTAATAAAACTAATTTTCAAGAACAGGGAGACATCATTGAGTTGTTTTATTAAAGAGCAGGGACAACGTAAAGAGACTTTTTAAATATATTCGTGAATACTTTCAAGTGCAGATTGAAACCGAGGAATTGACTTTCAAACAAAATGTCATCTTTAACTAGCCTACAATTTCAGAGAAGGGCAACAATTGATGCTCTGACAGCCTTTGACAGTTGTTTCGAGATGAAGCGTTCTATTCTCTTTTCCTGAGCTAGATTGTAATACAGGCACGTTTGACTCAAAAAAGCCAATAAACAAAAATGAAAATAAAAACAACAAACCAACAAAGAGAAACGGAAAGCAAAGAAATCTAAACAGAAAAATATATACAAAGATGGGTCTGAAAACATCATGCGAAAAATCCCTTGGGAAACTAAAAAAAAATAGGAAAAATCCTCGTCGATGTGAAAGCAATCTTATTCATGACACCTTGGGTCAGGGTCGAATTTACAATTCAGATTTATTTATCTCTTTACTTTCCATTTAAGATTTTGATAATAATATTGCGGCTTTAAAAAGAAATATTCAACGAAAAGTAGAGAGAAAAGGATCATGCAAACTTCCCTAACAATAATCATGTTATGGTTCTCGTGGTGCGCCCACTTGTGTTCATGACTGCATTATTACAAAGAGAAATAGTGAGGAATAAAACGAAAAGAAAACCTATTCCTAAACCAACCCTAACTACTAAACAATTCAGAATACTACATGAAGTCATGCTTCCAATGTAGCCATCGGAGTAACTTCAATCCTGCAATGGAAACAAAATCAAACATTACTAACAAGAATGGTAATATATCAAAAAATGACATAGATATATCCAACTTACCTTCATAATCATCATTTTGAAACAAAGTAAGCATGATCTTACCATTCCCTTGAAATTTCTTGATGTATGAATCCTCCAGCCATTGTGCAATTTTGTTGTGATAAGGGTCATAATGGCATGGGCGAGTGTAAGTAAGTTTGAAAAACTTGTCAAGATTACGAGAAAATGAAATAACCATCAGCCAAGGCTGAAGTGCCCTATCCTCCTGACAATGCTCTAAGTGTTTATTAATTTCTTCACATGGAGGATCTAAGAGGAATATGTCACGCCTACTTCCAAGATACTTAGGTAAAAACAAAGCAAGCACAACTTTATCTTTATTATGAAGATTTTTTATATACGAATATTCAAGCCATCCTAAGATCCTGTCACAAAAATGAGGATGCAAACTATGAATTTGATGAAATGGATATATCAATGGGGAACACATCATAAGAGGATTTGTGACGTCAATTATATCATTGGTTTGAATGCTTCGTTTGATGAGATTGATCATTTCAAAATGTGAAGCATAAACATTAAAATTCGAGCTAATCAAAGAATGAATATGAAACATAGTATGTTTGATCTCCATAAGATAGAGTGCATTGTCTTTTTCAACAATAAACTGTGTAAAATCATCTCGCAATATGTCCTTTTCCCATGTGAGTGATGAAAGTGAAAGAGCGTCAAATCCGACTTTATCAATGTTATGTTTGGAATTAACTTCATCAAATCTTGGCATATCGAAAGGATATGATTGTAGCGGAAAAGAGTAGGATGTTGTAGGTAAGGTATCAAGTCCACCAGAATCTAGGAAGAGATCAGGATATAAAGAATAAAAGGAATCAAAAATAAGCACATGAAAAGAATCTCTTGAACTACGATATTTAACAATGGTATTCTCAAGACATTTCTCTTCACTTTCTTTAAAACTCTTACTCTATTTTGGTGACGAATTCCTCAACATAATATGATCATCTAGATTTGCCTTATGTACAATAGATAATTCAAAACTTACGTGACAAACTTCTAGTCTTTCCTGTGGATAAAGTACATTTTGAGGATGAAGGTTTAAGGTTTCTCCTTCCAATTGCATATCTTCTTCTCTAATCAGTTTCATAGGAATGTTAGAATGTTCAAGATGATTTTTGTTGCTTAAGTGTTCTTCAATAACTGAGTTTAAATATTGATTAGAGCATGAGTTACAAGAATGATCTTCTTCCGCGTTGGTTGAAGACTGAAAATATAATGATTCAGAGGAAAAACCAGTTTGGTTGTCGATAAGAACCTGGTCAATAGATTCTACCTCCTTTGCTTGTTCAAAATTTTCGGATGGATTCCTCTCATCCTGCGAACTAAATTCTTCTCGCAGTTGAGTGATAGGATTTGCAACTGGTTYTTCATTCGCRATTGAATATGAYTGGATGGAAGGGACGCARGCATCATAGMGGAKATTTAATACAAATGACATGTCATCGARATTAAATTTACAGAGGATATGATAGATTCTTGTCGAAAAGTCTTCCGAAGATGAATCGCCATTGATTAGCGAAGTCTGAAATTCTTCACATAATTGATTGTAATCATAAATTTCAAAAGCATCTAGAAATTCATCTACAAATTGAAACCAATAAAAAATGTGACATGTTGGAAAGGACTCAAACCAATGTTTAATTCGACCTCTAAAAGTAAAAGCGAACAATCTGCATAAAAATCTTAAATCTGAGATGTCATGTTTGATGCATTTGCACCAAAACTTGTTAAGGTGGTCTTTAGCAGATGTATTGCCTCCACCATCAAAGGTGAGTTTGGACAAGTGAGAGACTATCTTGTTGGGAACATCAGGTAATGAGAAGTGGAAAGCATGTTCCAACACAGTATTTTGGGGAGCCATGGGGAAATTGAATACATTTAAAATAAAGGCTCCTACAAGGCCAGCTTGTCAGTTGACCCTCCTTCTAGCGCTATTGATTGATGTGCGAAATAGGCCACTCGTCAACTGGAAGAGTGAATCCAGTCCGGGGTTGTCTAATTAACCCAAGCCGTTTGGATTAACTCACTCTGACGAGTTTAATGGCTCTGTTGGCCAATCTAAATTTCTAAAGGAAATGAAAAAATAAATAAAAGAAACAAAAAAAAAACTAACTAATTACTAATCACTGAAATATATATGTACATCTAAATATATAACAGTTTATTCAAATAATATTTATATGATAGTTCTATTAATCTAATTCATATATACAAGATATACAAATAATGAGTTTTAATCTGAACTCATAAAAAATCAAATGTTTAATGGTTCTTTTGATGAAAGGTTATAAAGACAACAAAAGTACTATTTGTTTTTTTTTGGTTTGTTCTTAATCTATATGCATTCGTAAGATCAAATATTAAACTACTATTTAAACAAAAAAATGTAGACAATGAAAATTATACTACATATAAGAATAACTATAATAAACAAGCAAATAAAAAAGGAACAGACTAACCTATTAATCACTTGAGGAGTATGCATCCAACTGCTTGTGAAAATCGTACATTAGTCCATCCACAAGATAAATTTGTTGTGCATCTTCACACTGTTTGGTACAAATGCTAAACTATGCATAGACTGGTGTATTTAATTGATAGAACAACAGGACACAGAATAATTACAGTGATATAATAGACTACAAGTGATAACAAATGAGATAAATCCTACAGTTACAACTTGCATTTAATCAATCAACATATTTAAGATAAACCTCATAATATGAATTGAAAGATCATTCAATTGTTTTGATAAAACTGAAGCATAAAATCATGAACTATGAAGGAAAAACTAAGTTGACAAAAAAATAATCTGCGAAGACTAAAGCTATCAACAGTGATTCAATTACCAAGATAAACAAATTATAGATCACAACAACATTCACAGATGACTAAAGCATAGAGTAAATATTTGTTATGTCTAAATTTGAGTATAAGTTGCTCACAATAAGCCCTAGGGCAAGATCTCTCTGATTACAAAATGATGGGTTTATAAAGGCCTCTGAAAAGATAATTGTTTCCTTTTCTGAGATCAAATATTTATTACAAAAATAAAAAGGAGGATGCAACCACCCAGATTCTACTAAATCCTCCAAAACTAACAACAGTTCATTTATGTTCATACAAAAGACATCAAAGATATGACTGGAAGGCATTAAGGATGCCTCAGATCAATTTGCAATCATGGATTCCTGAATATCTTGAAAGAAAAATAAAAATAGAAAGATTTAGATATACTTTCAACCATTAATTTACACAATTCGAATTAACATTACTGGCTACAGAATCTTGTAGTTAGTTTAGTAAATGAAATCCAATTTATTGAAAGAACAAGGCAATCTAGTTTCAACAAACAATGTTATTTTAATATAAAGAATCATACCTCCAACTATGAGATCAAATCATATCAGACAACCTTGGAATTTACAATGGTTGTTGTAGCCTCAACGTTTTTAAATACTATATTGCCTGTTGTCTTCATGCGTTTTTTTAACAGAGGCACTAAGCTGTATATTTTGTTCATGGGTCTATTCAATAACCTTTGGATCGATCAAGGGTTTGTTGTAGGGGAGTGAGACACAGGTCTGGGTAGGTGAGAGAGGCGCTATAGGGTATACAAGGGTCTTTTCAACCACGAGTTTATCTACCTCCTCCAATGCATGAAAACAGACCAAGCCCTTTTTGCCCAGGGATTTCAAATTGCAACAGAGAGTAAATCTGTTATAACTTGGTCTTTTGTGGATCAACACACCAGTATTTGATAGCAAGGTTTAACCTCTGTCCATGATAAAACTCAACCGTTTTTCTACAGATCTTCAAGTCCACAGAGAGGAAATGAAAAACAAAGAAAACCCAAACGCAACAACATTTTCTGAGAAAATGTTGTCCAAAAAATGAAGCATAACTCTAAAAGTGTATCGTTTTTGAAGAATCTGTCCAATTTGAAGGTAAAACAACTCATTTCGGTTCTGGGTTTTAAAGGGTTTTGTCTAATTCGTAGCGGTTTGCTCATAATCCCTCCCGCAAAATCGTGTCTCCAGCAAGCAAAAACGGGATTAAACTCTGCTAAGTAACAACAAATGTGTGAAACTTCAAGGCTATTCGGATCTACTCAGATGAAAAGGGCCATAAGGTTTCAATAGACCAACAATCATGAAGGCAGAAAGAGATCACTGTAAGCATGAAGGGTTTGTGAGACAGAGCCATACCCCGAGCCCAAGAAACACCAATAGTGAGCGACATATGAGCAGAAAACTCATAACGATAAGATGGGTGTTTAATTGAAATGCATGCAAAGAGGGTTTGCAAAGCCCTAGGCAAGTATTGGGAATGATGTCTACCTACAAATCGTAATGTCACCTTCGCATTTAGTACAAGCTAGGACCAAAGCATTAAAAATGAAAATAAGTGCGTGCATCGTGGGTTCTATCACAAGGTTTGGGTAAGTCAAAAATCAAAGGCTTAGCAAAAAGAAACGTATAGCCAAGAAGCAAACAAAACCATACCAAAAATCAAATCGTGGGGGTCCTTTGTTTATATAACCATCAATCTCTAAGCATGTTTGGTGTTGAAAGGATCGAAACAAAGAGAGTAACTCTTCATGGAAAGGAACCAAACTTCATTAATAAACTGTATGAACAATTTGCCTTTAATGAAATTTTAAAATAGAAAGGTAACACAGTCGCAAATTTTCATGCTTCGTATTCATGTTTCCAGTCATGAACGAAGCATATATAAAAGCAGATAAATAGGGAAAAGCGACAACTTACAACTGTCATTTCGAAAATTGCATTATGAAGAGTAATGAAAATACATGACCCCAGTTAGGCAGCTATGTAGATCAATTAATTCATATAAAAAGTTAACAAACATGTTGAGCTGCCAACAAGACTTAATGATGAAACTTTGTTATGCAGGATGCACCAATCAAACTCTCCATACAGAGGAGTAAACTCTAAGTAATGGGCTCAGCTTCCTAAGGTCATGCTAAACCCAAACTTTGGATGAAAAGTGGACTCAAAAGTTTGTGCTCTGTTCAAAGGCGACACAACTGCTTCCAACATGAGATAATATTCTTTTCTCGCTCGATTTTTTTTGTTTTTTCATAAAAAAATGAATTTCATGATACAAAGGAGGAAACAAGTGTCGTGAATAAGAAACTAGTTCCAACAATGGAACAAACCTATGCTCAATGCAAGGAGGTTCATGCAGGATATGGATACTCGGGGGGATGTTTCCTCGTAGGGTACAGGGTGTCAAGCTGCAAAGGATATAAAGAAGACTCTGCTTGGCTGATGATGCAAATTGTTG
Source organism: Picea engelmannii (assembly GCA_009831015.1). Classification (NCBI taxonomy): domain Eukaryota; kingdom Viridiplantae; phylum Streptophyta; class Pinopsida; order Pinales; family Pinaceae; genus Picea; species Picea engelmannii. The sequence continues at coordinate 479,934 of ML783491.1, read as the reverse complement.
AGATAATAGGCTTATAATGCGAAAGCGACAACCAACAATAGGCTCAATACTGTAAGCAAGAGAATGAGATGCAATTATAAATTAACTCCAAAGAATGTTTTTTTTTGTGAATTTAGTCCCCTAGGCCCGAAAAAGTATAAAAAAATATCCAGGACAACTCTTCTAGCCATTAGTAACTAGAGTATTCATTTTTTGAAATTAGTCTACTTGGTCCGAAAAAGGGTTAAACTTACACCAAATAGACATCCTTTCAAATCCAATTAACGAGCGTGAAAGAGACAAGTTCACTCAGCAATATTTTCACTTTTTGAGAGAGTCGGAAAAGAGCTTAAACAAGACTCGGTGGAAGTCCCATAGGTATAGGTCAAAATGTTTATGAGTAAGAATATGAGACTCGAATGAAAATTCATATATAAGGGGATCTCGGTCTTTATGGAATAATCTCTGCATGGGCACCAAATGGCACAAAGGTTCTAACTAGGGCACCCATGTTTGGTAAGCCTCTACCATTTGCTAACGATGCTTCTAGCAGAAAAAATGAGGTTCTATGTCGCTAACAAATGGGTTCGTACCTAAGGCATATGAATCATAGTCATAAGATAATGCAAGTGTGCAAAATGGAGTGACGACCTATCTTATATGCTTGGTAAAAGAAAATACCTGCCAAAGTCACAAGTAGGTGAAATGATGCTAGAAATTGCAAGAATCCCTGAATAAAACCACCAAAACCAACTCCTTCCAATGCACTATTACTCCACTAGGTCAAAATATTAGTAAAAACTATTAAAAGTGGGTAATTGTTTTCTATAAATAGTAAAAATAACCAATTTTACCACACCATTTCACATTTTTACCCAAATAATGCATTTTGGACGAAATTGCCCATGACATTTAAGTGTTGATTGCAGGAGCTACAAGTGATGGAATTGACAACCATTTGGACCAAGTAAGTACTCTTTCCCTCCTCTTCATTTCTAGTGGATTAGAATATTAAATTATGTCTCATTTTTTGAGTTTTTTAATGCGCAAATTAGGGATTAGGGTGTACGCGGGTTGTAAATCATCGGGATGTGTATACACAGCCCTATACATGATTGTTATCGAAACAAATCGTGTATATGCAGCCTTATACGCGACTATGTATGTTGCAACTCACGTACAAGTCCGTAACATGGTTTTTAAAAAGAAGTATGACTAAAAAAAAATGGATTTTCTTGCAGGATGGTACTTGAATGGAGAGAAAGAGAGCATGAGGAAGTTGATGTTGCAGTGAAAAGAGATCCAGGGGCCCAATTAGCATAAAAAAGATGTGGGCTTGATAATTTTTGGGCTCTCAAAGGGATGAGGGCTCAAGTGAGGCTGCTCCAAATGCTAGTGAACTTTTGGGATCCGGATACAAAGACCTTCAACCTCGATGGGCAACCATTGAGAATTGAAATTGAGGATACCTACTTTCTTACAGGATTGTCTCGTTAGGGTGAGGTGGTGAACCTCAAATCCCAGGGAGCTGGGAGTGGAATGAACATAGAGGAATACATCACCACTCACTGTGTTGCAGGGACAAAAAAGGTAGGGATCCAACTCCCCATTAGGGAGATCAACAACCTGAGTTTAAAGATCGTCATTCTTGTGCTTACACGGATCATGGGGTTGGTCTCGTTGCATCGGGAATCAAGGCCACTAATGTTCTACTCCGTGGAGTGCTTATGACCCATAGTGTATGATTGGTGCACCTCACTACTGGCTAACATAAAGAGTCATTTTATAGAGTGCAAATAGGGTAGGAAGAGGAAATTCAGGTTCACATCTATCTTGCGTAGTTTTTTCTTCGAGTGGGTTCTAGGGTTGCGCCCTAGAGTCGAGATTGCTCCACATAGACCATGTAATCCAACCATGTCATGGTGGACCGAGTTGATGAGATGGTTGGGAGGTGGTAGGGTACCAACCCCCTACAACGATGAGTTCTTCTTCTGGTGGCATCGACAAGTGATAGCCCTGGACGACTACCCTTAAGCAGGGATCGACTAGAGAGGAGATCGAAACATTCCATTGCCACCAGGCTCCACCTACAGTGATATAGGTATGAAACAATTTTCAAACATATTTCATTTTTTTTTGTTTTTAAAAGAGAATGAAAAAAAGGTAAATGTTTTTGGATGGTGTTAAGTATTTTAACAAAAATGCTTTGTTGTGTAGATGTAGGTCTGCTATTGTTGGATGGATTCCCACGACATTAGCGGAGGAACTAGGGGGATGAACCAACGGAAGGAGATACAGAGAGAGTGCTTCAAAATGTGCAAGGAAACTTGTCTTGTTTGATGCACATGATTCCCATGGTACAGGTAGAGGATTTTCTAGAGGCAATGCAACGACAAGTGGTGGGTGTGCCCCGTTTGTGGGTGCGACTCTTCCGACGTCTCGTCAATGCCGTAGTATGCTATCATGACACACATCTGGCACCACATGAATATATGTCATGGTTATTGTATTGATCGGTTGTATATGTATTTTGAGGGTGTGAGCCCCAATTTTGTACTATAACACCATACTTTTTGGAGAGATAAAATATAAAAAACATTGGTTTTTAGCTTTACTTATATTGCAATGTGTATATTGGTGAATGTGTTTTATTTAATTTAGTTATGTGACAAATTCCAATCTAAAACATAATTATCATATGCATCATACACATAATTAGAACTTCTAGGTATGTGATTATAAGTAATAAAATCAAAATGTCATTCCAAAATTCGTATCCGTAGGAATCGTCGAAGTAGAGAAGGGTCTCACACATGGTGACTTCCGTTCAACTGACATACTACTAATTGGGAATCCAAGAGAACTTCTATAAAATGAATACCATGTGAAATGGAATCGCGTAAAATATCTATAATGGTGTTGTATTAAGCCACATTATTCGTTGATGGCCCTAGAAAAATGCCACTTGAAGACACCAGTTGACCCTTGGGTGAGTAAACAACCCAAGCGGCGGAAGCCAAGTTCTGTGTATGACGATTGGCACCGTCTGCGAATCCTAAGTAAACTGAAGACTTCGTTGACATCTGCCAACCAAGGGAAAACTTGATAAGCAAGTTGATGACACAGGAAAAGATATATACACTAAGATACACTAGTATACAAAGCATTACACCCAAGCTTGGGGCTAAAGTGTAGTATATTTTCAAGTAGAGCCCATTTCTGGGCTCTATCAACATATTTCCTTCATAATATTCTAATTCGTAGGCTCCTTTTTCTAAGACACGTCACACGATATAAGTATTGTGCCACACGGGGTTGAAATTTCCTGCCCCTAGTGGTTCTTTGGCTTGGTCATACAAGAGGACCAAGTCACCCTTAGCGTACTTCCGAGGACAGAGAGACTTATCATACTGGACTTTGGCACATCGTTTATTCGCTTCGATAGTGTAGAGGCATCTCGACGCTTCTCATATAGGCTCTCTAGGTGCATGAGGCATTCTTCAAGATCATAAGTGTCAAGTAGGAGCTTAACTGGAAGTCTAGTGGAAGGGTCAATTCCTGGTGACCAAGTGAATGAGTGAATTTCTTCAAGTGAACAATTTGCATTGATATATATATTTTCAACTTTACTAGGAATACGAGAGATATCGATCATGATGGTAGGAAAAATACTCGCCATGTTTCCTTTGGCATAAATGTTGTGCGTATCAAGTGGAATTGCGACATGACCAACTATCTCACTCAAATTAGATCTAAAATCGTCTTGTTTGATCCTAACAAGCTTTGGGAGGAAGTAAGAGCGATGATGCATATCATCCCATGGCCTATCTGAACCATTCATGGCCTCTAAAATTGCTTCATCCGAAGGTAAGGTATCATTGAGGCAATCATGTGATAAAGACGATGAAGTGGCCCATACGGGCTGGAGAACAAGATCCTCCCCATCCGTCTGCGAGGAGACAAGATCTAGGTCGACATAAGAGTCAAGAACAACTTGATACACTATCTTTTTCATTGACAGTGGCATTGCCATTCCATTATGTGATTGACCTTCACAAGACATGGTCGGGGAAGGTAGGGTCCAATGATCATTAAAATACGAAGTGTGGAAAGGAACGGACCTCATTAATGAAGCAGACCTATTGGACATGGCATAAATGTAATTAATTGGTGCCACGAAATCAGAGGTACCCATAAGGGAGGAATACATTCTGACACCAATATCCTCAGTTTTCGGTTGAGAATTTTCGATCACGGGGATTGATGGTCCAACCGATGCATTGGGACTAGCATGCAAAAAGGATAATTGATCGATCGTCACAATTTTCCCTTCTTGAGGAAAGCATAAAGTACGAAAAATAGACGATACAACTGCAGTCATAACATAAGTTCAATTATTCTCTAGTAATAAGTTATAGTCAAGGGGCGCATCAACCACCTCGACATCCACCTCCACTATCTTTCCACCTAATTGGATAGGAAAGGTAGGAAGAATATCGTGGGGATGGAAAGAACAACCATCAAATTCGGTCAACATTGTCGGAGATTGAGAGAGGGTTGGAGAGCCAATGGCTTTCCAATAGGTTAGGGACATTACGCACGTTGCAACACCTTCATCAATAATAATACATTTGATGATAGATTTTGAGTAATCCACATGGATTTATAAGGCCACATGGTAAGGAAAATGAGGATGAACATCCACAACGTCAGACTTGATAACCTTAGAGCCACACGGGTCTAGAGCTCCTAATGCAGATAGCAAGGCATTCCTTTGTGAAGGACATGTTTGGAGCACCTCCAAAGCCGACATCACACAAGGGGCTTGACCTAGATCCTCTACAATAGAGTAGTTCTGGGTCACTCTAGCATTAGGGTTGTGGGTAGAGCATTTGAGTACTCCTTTCGGAATACGAGGCGGAGGCTCTGGCTTTTCGATCTGCAAAGGCATCTCTGGAGGAGGGGGAGAATCTAGACATGGAACATCCTGTGAAGAACTGTAATCATGAGACCGAGTGGCTACATTAATCTGAGACTTAACCATATTTATGCATAGATGGTCATCGTCATGCGCCGGTAGGTTTTGACTCCCACTCACCTCATTTACGACATTAGAGGAGCTCGAGGCCATGTGTTGATTATGCGGAAAATGATTGGTCAGCACAACGAGCGGTAGAGATAAGAGCCTCACAGTTTCTTCGTGTTTGGCGCACACGCTGGTAAGGTGATCATCAATACAAATCTTACAAGGGAATTTCACCTTCCACTTCTCTTTCTTGCCCTCACCAGCTGATCTAAAAATGAAGAAGACTTGTATTCTTGAAAATATTTGCAAGATTTAATTCATGTGTTAAAATGCAAATGGATCAATTTTGCAACACAAATTTTATAGAAATTACTCATTCAAGATGCATATAAACAACAACAATAAAC
>ML783491.1:456717-468980 GCA_009831015.1 Picea engelmannii | reverse complement strand
TATCTAATTTCTCAGCATTTATCTCTCCATTGTACATTGGCAATTCGAATTTAATATCAAGCTTTAACAAAGGAATTTGTGAAGGAGTTTTACCATGTCCTTTTGGAGAATTTGGAAGAGGTCTTGAACTGGTAGAAGAAGAATAAGAAGATGGAAGTGAGGGTGGTGGAGAAGCACCATTCCCTCCATTTCCATTTGGAGTTTTATCGCCACTGTCTCCCTTGTGCTTTGAAAGGTTGGAGCCTTCACCTTGCAACCTTGTATTCCTTTCTTCCATCAAGAGTTTCATCATTTCTCTCATTTCCATGAAAGCTTTTCTGAGATCTTCATCCTCTGTAGGAATATGTTCATGACTCTCTTCATGAACCATACTTGGTGAATGTCTCCTTGAAGCTTGCGGTGATGATATAATCTTCCTTCTTGAAGGATGAGAACTTGGCTCTACAAGTTGACCTTCCCCTCTTGTGAGTTTCAACCTTGTGAGCATCAGAAAACAAAAAACTTGCAAATAATCAAGTATTCAAAAACCTATGCTCTTATACCAACTTGATCTAAAAATGAAGAAGACTTGTATTCTTGAAAATATTTGCAAGATTTAATTCATGTGTTAAAATGCAAATGGATCAATTTTTCAACACAAATTTTATAGAAATTACTCATTCAAGATGCATATAAATAGTAGCAATAAACAATGAATAGAAAACACATAACACAACAAATAATAAAGGAGTTCACCCCTCTCTTGGGCTACATCTCCTGGTCCAGCTTCCAATGGATCTTTTGTATTATTTGCTCAAAGTGCTCAAATATGTGCTTTACAATGCTCAATATGACAAATAGATGGCTCCAATGGCTTCAGAATGTCCAAAAACCCCTAGCTGGGCTTTTTCGGCACCTCGTTTGGCCAAAACTTGAAGAAGATAGGCTTCATGGAAGTTCCCTTTCAAACTTGTTGTCTCTGGATCGCCAAAATGCACCCCTACCTCCTCAACCTAGCCCCCACGCGCATAAATGTGGAAAAACCTAGCACCGGGTGCAACCGCACAACCGGTACAAACTGTAGGATGGTTACACGCTAGCCCTTAACCGCCAAGGCTCGTGGGCACATGGGCCACCACATGACTGCGCGCAATACAAACAGGGGTTAAGTTTTAAACCATATATATATAACTGCGGGGTTTAAACGTGCACACACCACAATGGTCACATGACATATATATAACCATGGGGTTTAAACATGCGCACACCACAATGGTCACATAACATATATATAACCACGGGGTTTAAACGCACATAACAATGGTCATATGACATATATATAACCATGGGCCAGGGCTTAGCCTCGGTTCGTGCCCCATTTCACATTATTTCAAACTAAAATAAATTCAAACTCATATATATATGTTAAGTACTACATGTAGGTGCGCCGGTTGGGCAACCCTTCCCAAGGCTTTACCCTTCCCAGAGGTCGCGGGTTCAAATCTGACCAACAACATAAATTTTAAACCATTATCTAGGTGACACGTGGCGGCCATTGATTGGGCCACGTGTTGTCATCTCATTCACCGCAAACAAGCCATGTCATACACCAATTGTCCACATTATTGCCTACCACGTGTCGTATGGCCCTACCACGTGTCGTACAGTCTGCCACGTCATCATCCATACAGACTGTACAGTTAGCACATTTTTTTTTTCCTGTTTGTCGTTTTGAACAGAACGCGATATCTCTCTCATCTGACGTCCGTTTTAACCCAAACGAGTTGCGTTGGGTTCGTGACAACGAGGCCTACGCTCCTGTTCGATTTGAAGTGATTCTGAGCACTTTGAATTTTGAGCAAAATTTGATCCCCTGGATCACCAGCATTAACCTTCAATCTATCATTGTTAACGTTGTCCTTGGGTTTATTATCATTCCTCCCACCCTTACAATTGTTACCGCGTCCTTTCATTTTATTCCCTCCTAGTTGTTGGTTACCATTCGAGTTGGTCAACAACTGCACATAATGCACATCCTCTGACTGAGTGGGAGTGGAGGACACATACGAAGCTTGTCCTCCTATAGACTGTCTTAGAGACAATTCTTTCAACTGGCTTGTCACCAAGTCTATATATTTAACATTTGCGGAGCCTATAATGTCATCGACATGAGGCTCGGGATTTTTCCTAGGGTTGTAGTTTGACCTTGGTGCGTCAGGAAGAATTTCATATAACATCCCAGACTGAGCATATATGAGATGTAACTATTGGTCTTTGAAAATCACTTCATCTTTACATGTTACCCTGGATGTAGAAACATCCTTCGAAATATAAGGCAGTAAATAATTAAGAAACCATTCCAATAGGAACTTTGGAGGAATGTAGATTTTGATCAACCTCTTTCATCTACGCCACTCTTGGATGTGATCTGAGATATGGGTGGATTTGTCTTGGTGGAGGGCCAACAGAGGTTTTATTTCGGCATCATATTGAATCGATAATTGGAAGTGGTTGAGGAAAACTAAAACCATCGGATTAAAATTCTCGTAAGTTCCCCCTCGTAGCTCTATGTACCATTTCACCGCAACCCCCGTGAGAGTGCGTTGTAACAATATTAAAATAATAGAATCGTCGTTAAGGGAATTGGAAGAGCACAAAATATTAAAAGTAGTGACATGATCACCAGTATCCTCACCAGTATTATCCTTGAATTCATAATATTCGAAGGAAGTTTGGTGGGGATAGGGGGTCATGTCGGGTCATGACGCATCGGGTCATTCATTAATATTGACAAGTCTAGCCAATTAAGCGTGGCCATAAAATGGAGTTTTGGTTGTGGCATATGGCCCCAAGCTCATGGGAAAGTTTGTTTCTGAGGAATCACAACCCGACCAAGATTTTGGTATGCACCATGGCCCTGTCCAGGATTGTAAAACCACCCTCCAAACTGATTCATAAGGGGTTGGGTGGGCACCATTCCAGTAGGAATGTTATGATGAGGGTTGTAAATATTTCCTCCAGCTGGAGTAGCTCCAGATTGGGGGTTTCCCAAAGTATGAAATTGATCTCCTCCAGGTGTAAATATGGAGGATAGAGGTAGATTCGTCATGCCAAACGTGTTGGTCAGAATCAGTGTGGAGGAGGTAGGTGTAAAGAACAGAACATAAGAAGCAGCTTGTCCACCTGGTTGATTACTCCATCCAGGAACATTAAGACTAGGATTAGACCCAGGGTGAAAAGGAGGTAGGCTTCCAACCGTATGATTCATTGGGGACATGGCATAAATGTGATGAATTGGTGCCACAAAATCAGAGGTACCCATAAGGGAGGAATACATTCTGACACCAATATCCTCAGTTGTCGATTGAGAATTTTCGATCATGGGGATGGAAGGTCCAACTAATGCATTGGGACTAGCATGCACAAAGGATAATTTATCGATCATCACAATTTTCCCTTTGTGAGGAAAGCATAAAGTACAGAAAACATATGATAAAACTACAGTCATATCATAAGTCCAGTTATGCTCTAGTAATAAGTTATAGTCAAGGGGCGCATAAATCACCTCGACATCCACCTCCACTATATTTCCACCTAATTGGATCGGAAAGGTAGGAATAATATCATGGGGATGGAAAGAACAACCATCAAATGTGGTCCACATTGTCAGAGCTTGAGAGAGGGTTGGAGATCCAATGGCTTTCCAAGAGGTTAGGGACATCATGCACGTTGCAACACTTTCATCAATAACAATACGTTTGATGGTATACTTTGAGTAATCCACATGAATTTGAAAGGCCACATGGTAAGGCAAGCGAGGCTGAACATTCATAATGTCAAGCTTGATAATCTTAGAGCTACATGGGTATAAAGCTCCTAACGCAGATAGAAAGACATTCCTTTGTAAAGGACACATCTAGAGTACCTCCAAAGCCAACATTGCATAAGGGGTTTGACCCATATCCTTGACAATAGTGTAGTTCTGGGCCGCTCTAGCATTAGGTTTGTGGGTAGAGAATTTGAGTACTCCTTTTGGAATACGAGACAAAGGCTCTGGATTATCGATATGTAAAGGCATCTCCAAAGGAGGGGGAGAATCTAGACTTGGAACAGCCTGTGAAGCACTGTAATCATGAGACCGAGTGGCTACATTAATCTGAGACTTAACCATATTTATGCATAGATGGTCACCATCATGCACCGGTGGGTTTTTACTCCCACTCGCTGGATTTCCATCATTAGAGGAGCTTGAGTCTATGTGTTGATTATGTAGAAAAGGAATAGTCAGCACAATGGGTAGTAGAGATAAGAGCCTCACCACTTCTTCGAGTTTGGGGAACATGTGGGTAAGTTGATCATCGGTACAAATCTTACAAGGGAATTTCACCTTCCGCTTCTCTTTCTTGCCCTCACCAACATTAACCATCAATCAATCATTGTTAACATTGTCCTTGGGTTTATTATCATTCCTCCCATCCTTATGATTGTTACCACATCCTTTCATTTTATTCCCTCTTGTTTGCTGGTTACCATTCGAGTTGGTCGACGACTGCACAAAATTCACATCCTCCGACTGAGTGGGAGTGGAGGACACATATGAATCTTTTCCTCCTGCACACTGGCTTTGAGACAACTCTTTCAACTAGCTTGTCACCAAGTCTATATATTTAACATTTGCGAAGCCTATAATGCCATCGGCATGATGCTCAGGCTTTTTCCTAGGGTCGTAGTTTGACCTCGGTGCGTCAGGAAAAATTCCTTATAACATCCCAGATTGAGCATATATGAGATCTAACTATCAGGATTTGAAAATTGCTTCCTCTTTAGATGTTACCCCAGATGTAGAAACATCCTTTGAAATATAAGGTAGTAAATACTTAAGAAACCATTCCAATAGGAACTCTGGAGGAATGTAGGTTTTGATCAACCTCTTTTGTCTATTCCACTCTTGGATGTGATCCAAGATATGGGTGGATTTGTCTTGGTGGAGATCCGACAGAGGTTTTATGTCGGCATCATACTGAATCGACAATTGGAAGTGGTTGAGGAAAACTAAAACCATCTGATTAAAATTCTCGTAAGTTCCCCCTGATAGCTCTATGTACCATTTTACTGCAACCCCTGTGAGAGTGTGTTGAAACAATCTTAAGCGAATAGAATCATCGTTAAGGGAATTGGAAGAGCACCAAATATTAAAAGTAGTGGTGTGATCACCAGGATCCTCACCAGTCTTACCCTCGAATTTCATAATATCCAAAGGAAGTTTGGTGGGGACAGGGGGCCATGTCGGGTCATGACGCACCGGTTCATTCAATTAAGCATGGCCAAAAAAGGGATTTGTGGTTGCGGCATCTGGCCCCAAGCTCCTAGGAAAGATTGTTGCTGAGGAATCACAACCCACCCAAGGTTCTGGTATGCACCATGGCCCTGTTCGAGATTGTAAAACCACCCTCTAAAATGATTCATAAGGGGTTGGTTGGGCACCATTCCAGTAGGAATGCTATGATGAGGGTTGTAAATATTTCCCCCAGCTGGAGTAGCTCCAGATTGGGGGTTTCCCAAAGTATGAAATTGATCTCCTCAGGGTGGAAATCTAGAGGATAGAGGTGGCTTTGTCATGCCAAATGTGTTGGTCAGAATCAATGTGGAGGAGGTAGGTGTAAGGGACGAAACATAAGCAACAACTTGTCTGCCTGGTTGATTACTCAATCTAGGAAAATTAAGACTAGGATTAGACCTGGGGTGAAAAGGAGGTAGGATTATAACCGTATGAGTCATTTGGGGAATATGAGCACCGCCAAATGAGAGTGGAATATGCGGAGAAGCCATGCCCCCAAGTCCGATACTAGGATTCATATTACATACTGGAATGGAGAATGAAAATTGCGATGTGAAATTCAGCATACCATAAGAGAAAGGGCTAGAGGATGAAGGGATGGACTGAGTATTGTAGCCCGACGAACTAAAAAGAGACCCAAAAGGGTTTGCTACTATGGTTTGAGTTATTGATTATCAGCTACAGTCCAAACATGAGTGATTATGGGAACCTCCAGCACTACAACAGTAGTGGTTGAAGGCATAGAAGGATTTCCATTAACCACGGTAGGTATGGGAGGCAAAGGACTCCCAGTATCTTTCTGACCTGACTCAATACTCATACTTGTATGATCACAATTCTGGTAGGTGGAGGTGTGTGTACCATGTTTTATAACTTTAGGCCTTTTAGAAGGAAAAGACTCAAGATGCGGTGGTAACTTCAACAAACGACGAGACCTGCGAGGGAGCGGGTCTGGATCCATGATGACTCAAGACTTGAAATATAAAAACAAATCCTAAGGCCAACTAACAATCAAAGAGTACACCAAATTAAACAAAAATGCCAATATGCACACAAACAAGATAAAGTGGCTAAAAGGGGCATACCTCACTAAAGTAAGTATGCCTCGCCCAAGAGGGGCCTGAGACTCCCTTCAATAAATCAGAGGTATTAGAATCAATTATATGGGCCCTCATGGGCTTAACAACGCAGTCGTTCAGATCCCCCTAGAGAGGTAATCCTCCATAAAGGTTGTGTATTGTCCGAACCTTATTTGACTCAGGGTACCTACAGAATAACCCTTGCAAGTAACCTATGTGGCTACCTATGTGAAGCAACTAAAGCCACCATGATATAACTAATGCGCAAGCGAACAACCGTAAGTCAGGTCCACCGTATCGGTAGGGTAACAAAGCATGGAATATTGAAAGCATCGCCTCTCACAGAGGTAAAGGCTCTAGCAAGACCATCAAATATGAATAGATCCCCATAAATATCTCTGACGCTAAGAAGGTATTGGAGGGATATCTTTGCAACCAACTTCGCGCGACCTCGTTCTTAACTCTAGTGTGAGCGGAGCCTCCTGATGTCACCAATTATACAATGGATTTCAACACTCCCTTAATCAGACACATATGTTGAGTTTAATAGCCTTGGAGAAGTTTACTCACAAAATCCAATTCCAAGGCTTTATATCTTAAGCTAGTTTGTGCACCCTAAAACATAAAATCATTTCTAATCAATTTTAAATTTATCATTGTTACTTTTAGTGGCTTTGTTTACTCAAAATATGTGGTCGTGAAACTGATGGTGTTATGACTCAAAAAGTAAAATAAATGAAAATGAATACAATGCAAATTCCTAACTCCAATTCTCAACAAATGATAAGCTTTTAAAAAATGAAACCTTCAATTCAACTCTGCAATTTCAAATAAGATGCAATATTTCTATACACATATCAAGATCAATAATAAGAACCCAAAATATCAAATGGCATAATGAAAAATGTATATTTTTTTTGTATTTTCAATATAAAGAAATGAAAATGCAAGGAATGAATAACAACTTGATATATAGACCCTACTATAATCAGAAATAGACAAACCAATTAGGATATCAAGAAGGAAACACCTAGCCCAAGATGCAAGGACAACCAATGAAAAATATGATGAGAAAGAAAAACCGCCCAAAAATTCAACCAAAGAAAGGTTTCCTATCACTCTGTAGGAACTTAACAGTCATGACAGAGACCCAATAAGACTCAGCAACCATCAAAACTTACCCAACAAACATCAAACTCAGTAATCAAGAAAACACGAATGATGTACATGATTGTCTAGGAAAACACCATGTATGTACGCGCCCTATAGAATGAAAACTCACATATGTACACGTCTGTCAAGGGAAAAACCGCGTATGTGTATCAAAACACTATCAGGTTAAGGATAAGGCCAAAAAAGATCAGACTCAAAATAAAAATAGGTCGTCAAGCAATCAGACGACAAGGAAACTCAAGCTAACAGAGAGAAATCTAAGGAGAAAACACTCCAAACCCTGAAAATAAGATTATATCCCCAGTATGGTCACCAATTCTGTTACGAGGAAAATCACTCTATGCAATCAGGTAAACCATAATAGACGGAATGACTGCAAAAAACAACTCTAATATCAAGTATTCTATATAAACAAAGATGCTAACAAGACAATATAAAGAGCCTACCTCATCCGGACGTTCAAAGAAGACCACTGTTGAGCACTCGAATCAAAGTTGTATACCTACAACTTGTCCTCAACAACCAAGATACGCAAGCATATGGTGATAATATATAAAGTTATCACATATAATAGCATAATCCATCAATATTCATAACAAACATGCCCATGGAATAACGATTCAAATATTTGCAAGACATTAATTGGACGAGAAAATAGTATTTCTATTAAAATATGATCACAGAAGTGTATGAATGACAAACTTCAGTGTCGGCATGTCTCGGAACCGAGAAACTAAATCCCTTCCAGCTGGGCCTCTACCACTTCAATCCTCCACCAAAATCAAGCTCATATAAGAGAGATAATGAGGTTCTCCAACAAAGAGGGTAGAGATTAGGGGATGAACAATGTGTTTAGGCTTAAAAGGACAAAGGGATGCAAACTCAATATGAACTGAATAATTTCTCCAGAGTAACTTTGCTCTCAAACTTGAATTATTCTCCTCTCTTCCAGGGCTTGGATATGGCCCATTTATATCCTTCAAATGGAACTGAAGGGTCGAGTCGGAACATTTCTAGTATATGGAAGGTCAAGGATTATGGATCTCATGACGTGACATGGAAACCTGACACCATTTTTTAATTTTGGACTCAAAACCTGATGTGCGCAGGATGTAGTGGTGCAACCTGCATATACACATGTTGTATAGTTGTTAGAGCGTGCATATATGGAAAAATATTATTTTTAGCTCTGGGAATTGCAAAAAGGGACTTCAAGTCTACATAGGGAAATGGGAAAGGCTTTCTGAGCAAGTTGCATGGGGTGAGGCAAATCTTGCTATAACAGAGATGAAGCTTGGAAAAGAGTCTCATGAGAAGGGAAATGGTTGCCAAGAACGATGTGCCTTCAAAACAATGTTATCACTGCCCAAAACAAGACAATAAATAACAATAGATGCTTCAAAACCAAGGGGTATTCAACAAGGAACCTTGTTGTCCCAAATTGCAGCAGTATGGAAATATATATCAACAACAATTGATAATAAGCGCTGCAAATTTAACCACCAAAAATCAAGTACAAGATGTTGGAAACCAAGTTGGCAATGACTAATTAAACTTCCCATGATTAAAGCAATATTTTGATGGTGATTAGGGGGATATTATGCAATGTTATCAACAACTTTTGTAAAAACCTAAAAGTCGTATCACATAATTTCTACAACAACAAATTCTAGCCACCAAAATTAACAAACTATCCACCCAAAAGATAGCTAACAACTAGTAGATTAGTTATGGTAGCTTGCGAGTAAGATTTAGTGGTAGAATAGTGAGTAAACCAAGATATACAAATAAGTTTTCTGCAACCCTAGTGGATATAGCATGAATTTATAACAACAATGAGAATTAATTTTCCAATCAAGACGTCCCTAGGGCATAAGAAAGCTTTCAGCATGTATAATTAGATTCAACTTAAACAATTACAATATCTCGAAAATTCATGTATATCAATGCATGAATATACAATCTCCAATGCAAATATATTAGTGCCTTATCAATTGGGTTAATGGAGTCTCTTGTGTATAATCTAGGGTTTGTTACTTCTCTAGGGTTGTAAGACTTTTTACTCCCTAGGGAAAACTAACCTTAGCAAGGTAATTCTACAAGGGTGTAAACCCTTTTACTCCTTGGAACAACCTTTGAAAAATAGCTCTTTCAATGACAATAAAGATGCAACTTGATGGAGGGTGTATGCCCTTATACTCCTCCAAATATTTAGACAAATTAACCTTGAAACAAGAAGAAACAACACAATATGCAGAAAATTCCTTACCAATTCCAAGAAATAACATGAAAACCCCTTCTTTATCAAGAATATACCATCGCAATTGCAAAGAGACAAGCATCAAGAGATAGCACCTATCCTTTACCTCCAATAGACAATTGAAAGCATCCAAAAAGCATCAAGAGAGAGATAGTGCGCATTGCCCAAGTAGGATGAAAATTTCATCCAATGAGTATGTAATTCTCAAGTGAGAGTTATGATAAAATGAAATGAAGGTGACCTTTATTTATACAAGGTCCCTTAAACCAATTTTTCCACTTTTCAAAAAGTCAACAACAAATTAAAGAGGCCAACCTTCTCTATTTTCTCTTTACAAATTAAAATTAAAAAATTACATAAAATAGCCCTTTAGAAAGGGTGATGTCATGCCCTAAAGGGTGACATTACATATCCAAGAGAGATGTTTTGCTTCTTGATGAAGATCATTTGGCCTCCAAAGGCCACGTGCCTCTCCATCAAGTGCTCTAGTGCAAGCCATTTGACTATCTATCCATCAAACCACATGACATCACCATCAAACCATGAAAACCCCATGAAAACCCTAGCCTCCATGTGACGTCTAGGGCATAGAAGGTGATGTTTTAGGCCTCCAAAGCCCAATGTTGAAGTGCAAGGGGATACAATGTGATCATCTCGTGGTGTGCAAATGCCTCTAAAGGAAACGTTAATCCTCCCAAGTGTGCAATGAGAGGGGGCGCATCATCCAACCTCTGGGCTTCATGCCCCTATGAAGGTCCAAGTAACCTTGTGCCTCCATGAACAAGATTTCAACTCACAAGGCCCTGCAAAGACAAACAAGTACACCCTCCAAGTTGTTATCGGATAAATCGGTAGGTGTGGACACTAACATATCTCCCTAGATCCACCTGGATCTAGAAAAAAATAGGACATGACATGACTCTTTCCCTAAGTTGTAGTCGTTGAATCTACTAACAAGAAGGAATGAATGACATACCTTTATATCACTTCCTTAGGTCTCTATTGTTCCCGCTTCGCTCTGGTGCTCTTGTGAAATCAGGTCCAAGACAACACAAACCAACCAAAGTGAAGATAGCAATGTATATTCAATGTCAACCTATGCATATGATCAAGGAGTTATACAATAAAATAAGAGAAATTTTATGGGAAAGGGACATGCCACTGTATTATATTAATTGAAAGTAGAAGATACAACCGGATCGACTTGATGTCGCAAGCTTCCTTTCAGTGAACCTTGGTTCCAACACACATACTTTCTCTGTCTTTGCATGAAGAAGATCCAATGCAACTTGATAGACCAAAAAGAGTCTCCAAGCTTCTATCTGAGCAGGGTTCTTCACACAATTCTTTCACCAATTCTTCATTCGATCTTTCTTAACCTTTTCCATGAGAAAACTTTCAATATATAGGAGAAGGAGAGATGGTTACATGGATGAGGATGATCCCACTAAATCTGATAAGTCAGTAGGATGCCAACCATGCGAATGTCAGCTCATTTTCTAGAAGATCCCCTTCTAGAACCTTCATAACCTCTTCTCCTTTTCAAGATTAAAAATAGGTTCACACCCTATCTATAGAGAAGATTGTGAACAGGTCGCACCCCAAGTGTGGGTTGCCTGCCAGAATGGAGGATTTTCACACCTTGTAATATAGGCAGTCTGCAAACTCATCTTAAAATTTTGTTTTTGGAAAAAGACAACAGTCACTTTTCTCAGGCAAAAAGTCCTTGTGGGAGCTTGAATACATCACTAATAGAGACATCACCAGAGTGACCAAAATCATGTGTAATAGAATGCCCCCCAAATTATGAGGCCAGAACTTGTGATAGCCGAAATAATTTGTAAAATGTGTGTGTGTGTCAGAAACAAGGAGCGCACCTAATCGGAAACCTGTAAACAACCAAGCATCTACAGAATACAATACCAGTTCTGAGGTAGGCATTCCCATGCTCAAATCACAAATGAATGGAAACATAAACGTAATTCATAGCCACCAATCATACACTGTGGATCCATGTCGTCAAAAATGCTACATAGCCACTAGGAATACATTGTGGATCTATGTGAGAAAACTTGAATTATGACATAGCCCCGTGACATACAAAGTAGATCTATGTGTCGATACAAATCATACATACTCCATCGCAGCCTGGATAAAAAATATGAGACCCAGGGTCTTCAATCCCCTCACCTGAAAGTACGAATCTAGCCTTGTGATTACATGTGCTGAAGTCGAACATGGTAGAAACCACTTGATTACCGGTCATTGATGAAAACCGTTAACAAGTGCGAGGGAAATCACCATTGATGTCGATGACTCCCAAGGTACCAAAGTACAATCCGAACAAATGCAAATGAATGAGCTGAGGTCGAACACTCGGTGGAATCTCTATTGGTTATGGAGCCTGATTATCTTCCTGATGCAGAGGTCCTTG
>ML783491.1:410619-452101 GCA_009831015.1 Picea engelmannii | reverse complement strand
GATCGGGGATCGATGATGTGAAACCCTTGTCGAAAGCAAAGAGACCTGCCATTAAGGCATGCAGGTTTCAATGTACTAAATGATTTCTAAGTCTTATTTCCAGATAATGAGTTGGAGTCGACGGAACAAGACTCGTCACAGGAGGGCCTTGATGTATCCCCCATTAATGTCACAAAATAAGTAACATATTCTGAGGATGAAACAAAGTATGAAGACAGATCGAAACAGACATAGGGAAGGCTGACATAGTAAGAATGGACAACTGCAAATGGTCGACTCAATAGAGGGCTCGTTTGAACTTCTCTTGAACATATAAATGACACGACCAAAGACTTGGCAGCACTGACTCAAAGATTACCCAAGATATTACCTTATAGAAAGTTGAATGAGAGACAAATGGATTTCCCAACCCGGATTCAAATGACGAATAGGGGGTGTCATGTTCAAGAGTGACACTTACTGCCATTAATATGAATACGAAAACACATCCATTTCCCAAAATTTCCCCCACCATGTCTGGTGAGTACCTCTTTATTTTTACACAAGCTTGAGGAGGATAACATATGATTGTCGATGTAAACTCATCCTTTGAATGAGTCCCTCAGAGTGTATTTAACGAATCCTAGGAAGGAGTGGCTCGGTCCCATATGGGCCTTTCGATGTTTGTTTTACGAGTCCAAAGAAAGAAAACTCGGGAGTTTTTCATGTTTTGAGAGTCTGAAAAACACTTAAAGATAACTCTCCCAGTTCCTTTTTTGTAAATAAGTTCGACGAGACCGAAAAAGTGATAAACTATCACCCGTCGAACGTTTTCTTCAAATACTTTAACGAGCGTGAAGAGAATGAGATCGATCGGCATTTTTTTTGTTTTTATGGAGCGTGAAAAGAGCTTAAAGGATACTACCTTAGGTTTGTCATTTTCGTGCTACCATAACGAGTACGAAAATATGAGAAAAAATATACTTGGTTACATTCTCATATATTTTTGAGCGTGAGAACGAACGAAGACTAAGCTCGAGGTTTTTTCTAAAAAACCCTAAAAAAGTAGTCGTACATGTGACAAAAGAAAAAACACCTGTATCCCCTCGTTCAGATTTCGAAGTTGCTATATCTGCAAAAAACCATACTCACAAGGCTATTAGGGCATTAGGTTTTATAATCAAAATAATATAAAAAATCAATAAAAAATAGTAAAAAGTGAATAAATATGTGTAAAAAGGGTTTTTTACCATTTCATTGTGATTTTGCCAAAAGCTTGTCCAACATACCTCATTTTCCCCCAAATTTCTTTGCTCGATTGCAGGAGGCACAAGTGATCATTCAACGAACCATTTCAGCCAACGAGGTAAGCTCTTGATCCTTCAAATTTTCCATGGTTTATTTTTAGTTTTTATTGGGAATTTTTCGGGTTTTAAGTCCATTTTAGGGTTGGACCATACACTCAAGCATTCTCCCAGGTGGGCCTTGTGGGACATGCGAGAATATAAGATTCTCGCAGGTGGCCTTCAGGGCACCTGTGAGAATCTTGCACTATGCAAAAGGGCCACCTGTGGGGGCCGAAAAATGGATTTTGAAGTAAGGTTTTGCTCAATAAAAATTATGCAAGAGTTTAAAACAAGTTGTTGACTCCCCTCTAATGGCTCTTTTGCTGGTGTTTGATCATCACAATGTTGGAATGGAGAGAAAGGGGACATGAGAAGGATGATGCTATTATCGGGAATGACCCGGGTATAGTCGCTGCTCTCCGGGACTGTGGGCTATTGAAATTCTTCAGGATTCCGGGAATGAGATCCCAACTCAGATTGTTGGAATACTTGGTCTACATGTGGGATGTGGACCAACAATTATTTCATGTGGGAGTCCATACGTTGACCCTAGATATCGAGGATATCTATTTTCTAACGAGGTTGTCATGTCACGGATACCATGCTACTTTGACCGGCGGTAGAGGTGGCAACATCCCTATGAGTGAGTATTGTTGCCAGTATTGTGTTCCCGAGGCAGAGAGAAGCAAGGTTAAGGTTGTTATTTGGGGGGTTCAAGATTTGACCCTGCGGACCATCTTGTTTACTATTGCATGCATCGCAAGGAGCGCGTCTCCGCACATGGCTCTCTAGAGATATTTCCAATACGCCATAGAGTGCACAAAGCCTCGGGTCTTCAACTGGTCGGATGTAGTTCTCCGCAGTATGAAGAGACAATTGAAGAAGTGCAGAAAAGGTGATTTGAAATAGTTTGAGTACAGATCACTTTTTGTGTTATTCTTCCTCAAGAGGGCCCCACTGCTGCGAATACAAGTTGATTGGGGTTTATCGGCCCCACAGGACCTGAGTATGATGAGGTGGTGCAACCTCATGGATCGACACATAGTAGGGCCCATAATCAAGAATAATGATTCATTTTTGACTGGTTGGGGCCCCAGATGTTGATGATCGATGACTACGCATACGCTGGTTTGGATTTCTGAGGGGATCCGGATTTGGCCCTACCTGAGGATGCTCAGTGGGGTGACTTAGGTAAGAAGTACACATTTTGTTCTTTTTAAATGTCTTTGCAAATTTTATCATATGAAATGTTTTTGTGTTTATCCAAGAACTAATAAAAAAATTTATTTTTGATGACATAGATGTGGGGCCATATCGACCTCTAGGAATGTCTCCTATTCAATGGCGAGTGAGAAGAATACGAGGCAGTGGAGCAGAACTTAGAGGGGTTGACCACGGACGTCCTGGATATTGCTATTGGGGAGATCCTAAGATGTTACCAGTGCCATACTGTGGGCGTGTCCGAGTCTCTCAGTTGACTGCTTCATAGGGTGGCCCGAGCAGTTGTGTGTTATTGTGAGAATCATCTGTGATGCTATTTTGTAGAAGCTATGGGCTTCATATTTTGAGATTTTGATCCTTGGACAAAAAAAAATTGTAAATTTTTTTTTATCGTTATATACATATATACGGCTTCTACCGGCTTATATTGTATTGTATTATACATGTAATGTGTGATTGGTTTATAAATGTCCCAAATTTCTGTCTAACACATAGTTAACTAAAGCATCAGTCAATGTATTTAGAGATCTAGGAATGTGTTGATATTCGATATAATCAAAATAATGTTCCAAGAGGCAAATTCGTAAATATACCCATAATAAAGTAGGAATTCAAATAGCATAGACATTACTTAGTTGTAGTACTACTAGCTGCGAATCGAGTCGTATAACCAGGTGGCAAATACCAAGTGAAATAGCATCAATCAACAATTCGATGATGACACTATATTCTGCAATATTATTGGTTGCACGACCAAGGCACACACCTCGCAGACTAATAAGTTCGTTTGGAGGTGTGTAAATTGCCCATGCAACAGAAGCAAGGTTCTGAGTACTATGACTAGCGCCATCGGCAAAGCCAATGTGGGGTGAAAAAGACTCCGACATTTGGAAACCAAGCACAATGCAAGATAAGTGATCGAGGGTAGAGACCAAATAACGAAAAAGCACACAAAAAGTATGATAAAATAAAATACAAGCACTCATACACAGGTGATCTTAATAATAGTACTTCTTTAAGTACAACCCATTTCTAGGTTCACTCAAAGGGATACCGTCGTAGTCCACCAACTCGTAAGCTCCTTTCTCCAAAACTTGTTTAACGATATAAGGACCTCACCACATATCTTCAAAATTTTTAGCTCCTAGCATATCCCGATCTTGTTCGTAAAGGAGAACCAGATCACCTTCGGAGAAAACGCGTGGCTCGACATGTTTGTCGTATTGGGATTTGACGCGTTTCTTCTAGGCTTCTATAACTAGGGTGGCATCACGACAGGTTTTGTCTAATTGCATAAGATACAACAGACGTTCTTCTTCGGAAAAAGTGTTCGGAAGAAGTTTGACAACCAATTTTAAGGAGAGTATCTCACATTCAATCAGCAAGATGGCTTCTAGACCATAGACTAACTGGAATGGTGTAAACCTGGTAGAAGACTTAAGGGATGTCCAGTATGCCCACAATGCTGAAAACAACATCGTCTGCCAACTCGTTTTGTGAATCCCTATCATTCGTCGAAGCATGGTAATGAGGATTTTGTTTATTTATTCAACTTGGCCATTAGCTTGTGGGTAATAGGGTGTTGAGTTGTCATGCCGAAGACCCAACTTTTTAGTGAGTTCAGACATCATGAAGTTTCTAAAGTGGCTACCGTGGTCAGTAACGATATCTTGAGGAACACCAAAACGAGCAATGATGTGATTGAATATAAATAATGTTGTAGTCCTTCCGATATTGTCGAATGTTGGCATCGCCTCGTCCCATTTCATAAAATAATGTATGGCTAAAATAATGTATCCATGCCCCCCGACCGAGTGAGGGTGACATGTCATGAAATCGATACCCCATTTCACCAAAGGACCAACGGAGACCATAGGGTGTAGAGGAGCAGGGTGTGATCGTATTTTATTGTTGTAGGTTTGGCAAGCATGACATTTTTGGATGGCAATTATACAATCATTGAATAAAGAAGGCCAAAAATACCCTGCTCGTAAAATCTTTTGGGAAATAGCATACCCAGACATGTGACCACCACAGGCTCTAGAATGGTAGTCATTTGGGGCTTTCTAGGCTTCGTCAAACGTGAGGAAGCATCGAAAAATGGAGTCAATCCCATGATGATAAAGAGTATCACCAATGATAATATATTGATGTGCTTGGTAGCGTGTTCGACGGCGGTCAGTGCTAGAAAAATTGGTCCGGAAAGTCTGGGTCTAGAGATATATGATGATATCTCTGTACCAAAGGTCATCGAAACAAATCAGGAAAAAGGATTCATCGGGTAATGAATCTGCTGCTACATTTTCCTTCTTAGAGCAGGGAAGGCCGCATATCAACTCAGAAAACACCAAGGATTTCTTGGACTTAGCGCATTCGAATTCTAAGTCAAACTCCTAGAGTATTATGATCCATTTGGAGTATTTTCCCCCTAGCAATTGGCATGTAAGAATGTGTTGCATACGGTTGCAGTTAGAAATTACCATAGTCTTGCGAGAAAGGATATAGTGTCAGAAACCTTGGATAGCTTGGACGGATTCCAAGGCCATTTTTTCAACATGTAAATACTTGGTTTCGGTAGTCGTGAGACTTCGAATCAAGTAATAGATGACATGAGAATCATCCTCCTCGAAAAGAGCCATAGCGATGGTATAGTCCGAGGCTGTGAGGTAAAGGAAATAATCCCGACTGTAATCAGGTGGGAAGAGTAGAGGGGTACGTGTCAAAGATAGTTTCAAATCTTCGAAAGATTTGTTGGAAGTGGTATCCCATACGAACTCAGAACCTTTCTTGAGCAGTCACGTAAATACAAGAGTTATCTCAGCGTAGTTCAGGATGAAACGACGAGAAAGTTTACTTTCCTTTGCAAAATTTGTAATTGGCGAAGTGAGGAAGGAGGAGGAAGATTGAGAATCACCTTGACCTTCAAAGGATCTACCCTGATCCCTTGACGTGAAACAATAAAGCCTAGAAGTCGATCGGATTCTACACAAAAAAAAAAATTGTGGGGATTCAAGCGTATGTGGTAAAACCGACATCGAAGGAAAATGGTGCGAAGGTGTATTGGATGATCTACACGGCACATGGAATGAGCGGGTAAGTCATCTAGATATGGTTGCACAATGTGATTTATATCATGAAAGGCGTAAGACATAACACGTTGAAAAGTTGCACCAACATTCTTTAAACAGAATGGAAGTTTCTGATAGGCGAAAGTTCCCCAAGGACAAATAAAAGTGGTCTTGTGTTGGTTCGTGGGTACAATATTGATTTGGTTATATCTGGAGAAACTGTCCATCAGAGAGAAGATTTAACTTATGGCACAATCGTCGACGATCTGGTCAATGAAGGGGATAGGAAAGTTGTCTTTAGGAAAATATTTGTTAATGTTCCTATAATCAACGCACACGCGGATTGTGCCTTGTTTCTTGTCAATCAGAACAAGATTGGAAACTCAGTCAGTTAGAGCCACCGACTAAATGAAGCCAGCCTTAAGAAGTTTCTCAAATTCAAGATTGATAGCGGCTGCTTTACGTGGGTGGACCGGACGAAGTTGTTGTCGGACGGGTTTAGCACCCAGATATGTCTTAATTTCATGTACCACAATGTCAGGATCAATACCCGACATTTCTTCATAGCTCCATGCGAAGACGTGATGAAATTCTTGAAAAAAAGACTTGTAGGTGACAACTTCATCATGGGAACACAAAGCTCCGATATGCACATTTTTGACAATTCCAGGTTTTATGGATATGTCGAGGGGGAGGGTGGATAAGATGTTACTTAAGTTCCCTTCGTAGAACAGATCATGTGTAGGCTCGGGAACGGTGGAAATGATGACAACGGTCAACGGGGTCGAGATCCATTGGTAACCATCGATGGTGTGTTGTTCTAGGAAGAGGATGGAACAATGATGTCCATCGTCCCAAGGGGTGTCTTCCATGGACATAACATACATAATCACCTCGTCCATAGGAAAAATGACGTGGAATGGATCTGGAGATAAATCACCAAGAGAGGGGGTAGAAGGGGTTGTTGATTGAATGTCTTGATAAGCGGATTCGACCAGACTCAAAGGAATTTTGGCGCCATAACGAAGATGATCGTCAAGGTTGGGTACCATCCATGGGTCATAAGACGCAGGGGTTCCATGAACAGAGGTGTAGATCATGTTTATCGAGGCGACAAACGGATGTGGAACATCGGGTGGTGGGATGGGGAAAGTACCCATCAACGATGAATCTTTAAGAAGACCCACACCGACGTTCTCGTATCCATGGGGGTTTTTTCAATGAACGGTACATTTCTGGTACATGCATCGGAGTGAAAGAAGGCCAATTGGTCTACGGTAACTACTTTTCCGTGATGTGGGAAACGCACGACATGAAAAAGAGTGGACACAACTGTGCACATGGAATCGATCCAGCTATGGCCAAGTAGAAGGGTGTAATCGAGAGGAGCGACAAAGACCTCCACATCAACATTGACCATTTTGCCTTCTAATGTAATAGGAAACGAAGGGAGGACACCGTAAGGCTTAAAACCAGAGCCATTGAAGGCTTTGAGCGTGTTGTTGGTTTTAGTCAAAGGAGGAGAGCCGATGGATTTCCAGCAGGTAATAGACATGACACATGTCAAGGCACCCTCATCAATAATTGTTCTACAAATGTTTTTGTTGGAGACAATAACTTGTATTTGGAATGCAAGTTGAGGGGGTAACCTTGCAATGTGATCTTCCAAGTAAAACATTATTAAATTTGCATTCGTAGGGTTGATTCCACCAATAGCTTTCAACAGTGCCTTCCGTTGTATAGGAAAACTCTGAAGGACTTCGAGGGCTGACATCGCGGATGGTGCTTGGGCTAGATCTTCGACAATACTGTAGTTTTAGGGGGCACATGCATGAGGATTGAAAGTCGATTTTCGAACAACACCCTTTGGAGGAGGGCGAAGGACTTTATCTAGGCTTGGTCGTTCGAGATGAAGAGGACCGTTGGTAGGTGGAGTCGTGTGAGATGGTTGGACCAACGAAGGAGGTATTACATCAACATTCTCTTTGGAGGAAGAATAATATTTGGCTCGAGTAGTAACTGTGATGTCATTCTTCTTTGAATCACCTGTACACATTAAGACATGGGATGCATTGGAGGGGGAAGGTTGGTCATGAATGACCAATTGGGCCTGTTGTTGAGAAGGGAAAGGTTGTGAAAATATGGTCGGGGTGTGTGGTTTTGGTGTCCCTTGAAGGAACTTAGTAACCTCATCTCATCTTGGACAATCCTTAGTGTAGTGATCATCATCACAAATAAGACAAGGGTATTGGGGTTTGCACTTATCCTTATCGTCAACAGGTGGTGTTTTGTTTTTCTCAGTTTGCGGATTATTTTTATCCTCCTTGTTCTTACCGGAGCATTTTGAACATTAGAAGAAATGGTTTTGGGGTTGTTGCTAGAGGTTTGGATGAAATGCGGTTGGGCATGGAAAGCGCTAATCACACCGTCAGCTGCATGAGAAGCAACAGGAGTGGTTGAAGTAGTAGAAGGACGAGGTGTGTCAGGGAGTAAGTCGTAAAGAGTACCCATTTGTGAGTAAACGAGGTCTAGGTATTGGGCACGACTGATTTCCTGTTCTTCTGTGACAACTCCACCCATGGTGATGTCACAAGCGATGTCGTTCACGAATGATTTCATGAACCACTCTGCTAGCAACTGATCAAGAAGTTTGAGTTTAATGAGACGTCATCTCCGTCGCCACTCATGAATGTGATCAGCGATATGAGTGGCTTTGGTTTGTTTGAAAGAACTTAAAATATCGGTTCCCTTTTCGTAGCGGATCGGTAACTGGTAGTGGGTGAGGAAAGCCATAGCAAGGGTGTTGAAGTTAGTGAAGAAGACTCATGGTAATTCTATATACCACTTTGTGGTGGAACTAGTGAGGGTTCGTTGAAAAAGGCATAAATGAATAGAGTCATCCATCAAGGAGTTGGATGAGCACCAAAGGTGAAAAGTCATTACATGATTGTTTGGGTCCTCTCCTGGTTTACCATTGAATTTGGGGATGTCGGATGGTAGTTTGGCTGGTATGGAGGGCCATTGAGGAGAGTGACGGATCGAATCATTTAAATTATCGATAGATCTGGGAGGTCTAGGGTGGCTAAGAAAGGTAACTGTCTATTCACATGCAAGTACTGGTGACTTTGGGGAGGGAGTCCCGTCGGTAAACCTGTATGACCATAAGTAGTTTGCATATAATGCGAAGATCTGGGTAGATTCGGTTGTTGGTGTGGAGGCAAGTAATTGATAGGGTTGTACCCTTGAAAATGGGCATGGGGTAGAGCATTTGAGCCCCAAATAGGATTAGACCTACCTGGATAGGGTTGGCCTGTACTAGGGGGTATGTTGGAGCTAGCTTGAGGCTGTTTCCCCCCAGTCGAGTGATGATTATGTTGAATAGTATAATTCCAATACTGGGCCAAGGATGGAGGTATTTTTTTTCCATAGGGCGGGGTCGGTGGGGGTTTCCCTTCAATCGGGGGTTGCGTCCCAATTGGGATTTGTCTTGCAAAAGGGGATTGGGTTTGGTCTCCTTGGTGAAATTTTCCACCAACAGGAATCTGGTAATTAGGTGTGAAAGACGGGATGGTGCCACTAGGCTCAGTGCCTCCGATAGAGGATGGAAGAGGTCCTCTAAAAGGGGGTGGAGGAAGTGTCAGAATGAAACTGGGAATGAGATGGTGCCCAAAAGGAGTGGAAACGCTAGGAGTCCCGGATGTGATTTGTGTAGGAGCGTGAATAGAAGCATTCAACACATGATATCCGGGCGGAAGGGTTGGGGTGAATCTGGGCGAAAGCAGTGTGGAAATGGGGGCTTAGCTAGTTGTTGTAATCCCGATGTGAGGACTCATATTATCTGGGACCATTTTGTAATGGACTGTTTGTAGAGGGATAATCAAGATGTGGTTAGCTAGCGGAGCGTCTGTACCAGGAAAATAATAGGCAGTAGTAAAAGGTATTGCGTCTGGATCAGATGTTCCGGGAAGCTCAAGTGTGATAGTGATATGAACGCCTGCTCCTGAGCCAAAGAGATCCCATCTAAAAATGCTAGTAGTCCAAAAAGGATCTTGACCCTCAGGTCCTATGAAAGGTTCAATTGGCGATCCAGAAGACTGAACAACTATATCTCTGGAATAATTCACTCACACAATACGTTTCCTGGAGTCGGGGGGAAGTCAGAAGTCCTCTCGAGAATTGGTAATTTGGAACCATTCTAGAGAGTTAGTTCTGTCCACTTATGGAGTGGAAACGTCTTGGACTTCACTCTATTGAGGATATCCCTCCGGTGAGTTGGTAGGCAAGGGTTGAGAACCTTCCAGATCTTATGGGGGTACGCCTTTCATTCTACATGAACGACGTGGAGGATCAATTGTGATCAAGTTAGAATCTTACGAAAGAAATTCTATGGCCAACTTGGGTAAACAAACAGCATGCGCTAGTAAAATCTAGGAAGCAAAACCAAGCAAACAAGACCTTCCAATTCCGAAGTCACTAGTTGGTGATGAAATCCAACGTTGCGACGACGAGACAAGAAGGGGCTAGGATGGGGTGGAAAAGTTACGTTGATGACCTACTTAACGGACTTACGCCTTGGTGAAAGCTCCCACACATAATCGTGGGTATACCCTCCAAGGAGCCCGATTGAGTCTGGCCAACGTCGATTCCAGGTACCATGAAGACTTACCCCTTTATAGTCACCTTGTGTAAGACCATAAGAAGGTAGGCTACTAAGGTTACCACCAACAACAATGATGCTTGGGGGAACAATCGACAGTCTGATCCACACGCAAGGGTAGGGTATCTAGCCCGAAATCAACTTGAGAGGCTTCCACTCATCATTGTGGGTATACCTTCAAGTGACCCCCGTAATACATGCAATCTCTATACCGATATCAACAAAGCAGGGTGAGTAACTCTGTCAATCTCGATGCGACCTCAAGTTTGACCCTTATGTGAGAAGGGCTTCCCAGGACAAAATGCTACAAATGGAATTTGACACTCCTTATCACAAGATGCTATTATTTGTTTTGTGCTTTGGAGAGTCTGTCTCACTGCCTATTCCAAAGCTCTAGCCTAGCTAATGTTGGTGTAAAAGAGCCCTAGAAAAAATTACTAGTTGAATTTTAAAGTTGCACAATATTATTAAAGGTTGTTGTTATGCAAAAAGGAGGTGGAAATGAAATTGATGTTGTGTGAGACTCTGACCCAACAATGCGTAAATAAGGATGAATGATACAAATTTTTTGTTAGATGAATCCTATTTATAGGGGGGAAAGAGGATTTTTCTAGAACAATACGAACTACGATGTATGATCTTCTCTAAAATGTAATATCAAACAATCATGAACGATGGAAATTCCCTATTTGTTGTCTTTCAATATTTGAATGCCAATATTTTTCGAATACAAGGGTGCTTAAAAAAGAAAATGTCTTTAATTTTTTATTAGAAACCAAACAACATGGATGGAACTAAGAAAAAACAAGCAACCAATGAAAAAGAAATACACAACAAACACCCAAATAGTTCTTTCAATGAAGATAAAAATAACAAAGTGACAAGACCAGTATCTTCAAATGCACATGGGTAACAATTTTCCAAGTAATAAGCAATTGAAAAGGACAATTAATCTCAAATTTTAATCCAATCAAAGGCTCCCGACCAAACAAGCACTCGGATTCCAAAACCAGAGATTATACCCTTGTCAAGAAAAGGTCAAGAGGTAAAAATTGAGAAAAAATGATCAAGAATAGCTTTAGATTTCTAAAAACTAATCATTCACAAGATTTGATGTCAAGAAACATTCAATCACTGGCCAAAGAAGTTCTTCCTAGACACACAAACAAATATGGGCATCTGAGGACACAAAAGACTTAATCCAAAATTTTCACAAGTGAGTTCGTAGGCTGGTAGTGTGGTACAGTGTGAGAATCAAGGATTCTCGCAGGCTAGACACAGGCAGACTACGAGAAGCTCGCATTGAACTGAACACCAGGGTGCGAACTTCAGTGATTCTCACAGGCTACAGAAGGGTACAGTGCGAGAAAGTCTGTAATCAAGAAAATTTTGGAAAAAGACAAAACTTCATAGGGAACTTCTAGATCCAGGGAGTCTGTAAGGGTCTCCTTAAGACTCAAATATTTATTGGGAATGAAAAATGATAGGTTAAGAGAAAATGGCCAAGAAAAAACCACTAAAATGGGTTGTATCCCCAGTGGAGTCGCCACTTTTGTTATCGGATAAATTGGTAGGTGCAGACACTAACAGATCTCCCTAGATCTACCTGGCTCTAGAACAAAATAGGATAGGACATGACTCTTTCCCTAAGTTGTAGTCATTGAATATACTAACAAGAAGGAATGAGTGACATACCTTTATATCACTTTCTTAGGTATCTGTTGTTCCCGCTTCTCTCTGGTGCTCTTGTGAAATCAGGTCCACGACAACAGAAACCAACCAAAGTGAAGATAGCAAAGTATATTCAATGTCAACCTATGCATATTATCAAGGAGTTATGCAATAAAATAAGAGTAATTTTATGGGAAAGGGACATGTTGTTATATTATATTAATTGAAAGTAGAAGATACAACCGGATCGCCTTGATGTTGCAAGCTTCCTTTCAGTGACCCTTGGTTCCAATACACACACTTGCTCTATCTTTGCATGAATAACATCCAATGCAACTTGATATACCAAAAAGAGTCTCTAAGCTTCTATTTGAGAAGGGTTCTTCACACAATTATTTCACCAATTCTTCATTCGATCTTGCTTAACCTTTTCCATGAGAAACCTTTCAATATATAGGAGAAGGAGAGATGGTTACATGGATGAGGATGATCCCACTAAATCTGAGAAGTCAGTAGGATGCCAACCATGCGAATGCCAGCTCATTTTCTAGAAGATCCCCTTCTAGAACTTTCGCGACCTCTTCTCCTTTTCAAGCTTAAAAACAGGTTCGCACCCTATCTATAGAGCAGACCGCAAACAGTTTGCACCCCAAGTGTGGGTTTCCTGCGAGAATGGAGGATTTTCGCACCCTGTAATATAGGCAGCCTGCGAACTCATCTTAAAAATGTGTTTTTGGAAGAAGACAACAATCACTTTTCTCAGACACAAAGTCCTTCTGGGAGCTTGAATACATCACTAGTAGAGACATCACCAGAGTGACCAAAATCATCTGTAACACAAGTGTCTACAAGTCACATGTATCATGCCAAGTAAGTCATATTTAATAAAATAACCACCCAAACATGTGCATCAAATCCCCCCTTTTCAAAATAAACAAATGCTCAAATACCTTATATAACTTGCCAAATTTAAGTATGGGAGGGTTGTCATGGTGTCCTATTGGGTAGATCGATCCCCAAGTCAAGGAGTGTTTCCTGGGAGGACCCTTTATAAGTCATGTAAAAGTGTATGAGGTGGATGGGGGTGTGACTTTTAGGCATGGAGTTTCTTGAAATACAAGGGCTCATATTGTCTCATTTATGGGTGCCTTTGCAGAGGGTGTGTTGCATCCTTGTTTATAATGCAACCTTTTTCCAAGCCCTTTATTTTCCATTAATTGATTAAGGTTCGAACATTGAGTACTATATGCAAGGGAAAGTAAAGATTACCACAATGCCACTTGAAGATAGGAACACATTGAGTGCCATGTTAAAGGAAAGTAAAAGACACCTCAAATGCATTCCCTCAACAAGCGAGACATTTATTAGTTGTGTTTTATTTTACAGGTACTTGAATTTTGTGGAGAAGTTTTTCATTTCTCTCAGGACCTTTAGGGAGAACATTTGGAGGATAATTTATTATATTTTATATTTTTCTAGATACAAGCCTTTGGACTTTCATCCCCTTCTTCCCATGAAATGAGGTACAAGACCTTCTTGGGTCAATATACCCGAAGACCCAAAAGGTGATGAAACGGAAGGGAAGAAGTGTGAAAAGTGACAATTATGTGTAGGAATGGTACGATGACCCTTGTTGGGCTAGCCCAATCTTCTTCCTTTTTGATATAGTTTCTAACATAGACCTTACCTCCTTCCCTTTCCCTATGTTTTGTTGTAGAGGACCTCAATTGCCTTCAAGGAATTTCCTCCCTTTGTGGAGTGATGAATCTTTCTTTATCTGATCAGGTTCTCTCTTTTTTACGTAAGGTCTTATTTTTGTCTCATTGGGTGTCTTTGGATGAACTCTTAGTTTCAGGAGAAACCCTAGCTTCCTTGGAAACCTCGTCCTTATGTTATTTTAGTTTTTTATTAACTTCGTGTTCTTCCTGTAACCCTAAAGACACCAGAAAGTCTTTTCAAGGCATGTCCAACTCCCTTAGAGAAACAATTACCAATATTTTAATGAACCCTTTGTTGTAGAGGATTCTATGAGATGATTCTGGGTAATTCTGGATTCTCTTAGACATCTTAGTTAGGATTTTAAGCAAATAGAAGGGGAGGTTCAGTTCTTTGTCACCGTTTAAATGCACGAGGAACCTAATGTGATAAAAGTGAATGATTGAGAACCTACCTTCCCCCATGATATATCTTTGGATTACAGATAGAATGCCTCTCCACTCTTCTTTAAGCCAAAGGATTGAGATGCCCAGGCTCCAATCGCATTTTTGATACTCTGCGACCAGAAACATATTGCAGACTTCATCTAGAAATTTACCCTTTTTAAACCACATGTCACCACAAATGGGGAGAGCACATGCTCCAACGATGAAGTGCTTTGTAATGTGAATGGTTGTGTCCCCGATTTGAGTCTAGAACCCATCGAAGTTCTGCACAAATATTAGGGAAACTCATGTGTGATTTCCATTGAAGGCACATATGAATTCAAACCATTCTCCTATGATAATATATCCCTAATTTATGGTATAGCCTCAAAAAGTTCGATCCCTGTTGGATCTGTTCTGTTCAACTTCCAACATTTTCTGGGTGATACCATCATGACTTAGCTACTTTTGTGGAGAGTGGTGGTCAAGAGTATGCATTGTTTTAGGTTTACTTACCACCTATAATGATAACTACACACAACCCTGCAATAATAATTTGTCAAGGTACAAACATGCATGATCTTAGCATGAAATTTGTAATAATATAGTTGAACAAGGTAAAAATGTGCATGATCTCGAGTGCACAGGGAGATGTAAAAACATGTTGGGTGCCAACACATTGTTATTTAAACTTTTAAATATTTTTAAAACAGTAAAACTCATAAAACAACACTTGTCTATTGATTGAAAGAATGAGGTCATTCTTGCAATCAATACCCCTTTGCATCAATAGGCCTAAGTTATCCATTTTGCAACAAACAGAGTGACATAACCATGGTGATGTGACTTATTTAATTCAACTCATGACTTGACTTAACCTTATAAAGAGAAAGGAACTAAAAAGAAAATAGCAAATTCAAATGACTCAACACACCATGAACAAAAAACTAAATAGAAGCTAGGTTGATAAATGGATGGGCTTATTGGAGGAATATAAGGAAAAGATGCAGACCTAGGATTTAACATCGGCTCCAATTGAGGGTAGCACTTCCCTATGAGGTACTAATAATAGCACAATGTGTTCCTTAGTTCTTTATTTCTTCCCCCCTTCAACCAATCACTTTACTGCATTTTCACCAGCTTTGACATCTTCCTTATTTCAACTCGAAACCAAATCTGCAACTATACCCTAGTTCCTTTGTTGGGATATGAAGTCTTTTATTCAAACTAAAATACTGAATCAAACTAGAAATCAAAGAATTTATGTACAAAATGAACCACATTCGATTCATTGGTCAAAAGTAATGCTTCAGGAAGCGCCCATTGACTGGGCTTCCAAAGATCTCAGTGTCATCTAGGTTTTGCAATATAAGGGTATTATTATCCAGAACTTTGGCTACCTTGAAGTGGCCAAACCAAAGGTTATTGAACTTGCCATGCTTGGGTTTTTTCTCCCTCCTCGCATCCCACCTCAGAACTAGGTCACCTGCTTGAACATTTTCTTTTTTAGTTTTCCTGTCAAAGGCTCCCTTGACCTTTCTCTGGTAAGCCTCAATTTTCTCATTTAATATTTCTCTTCTTTATTGAACTTCAATAATCTGAAAAATCATTCTATATATGTCATTAGGCTCCTCCACTTCCTCCTATAAAAAAATTAACACTGGTAAACCAAGCTAAGTTGGAAAAACAACATCCACCCCATAGACTAGTTGAAATGGAGAGGTACCCAGTGACTTCTTGGTGTTGATCCTGTCATCCCATAAGTCATAATTCAGTTTGGAATACCATGATTTTTTATTTTCAACCAACAGTGTTTTAATGATCCTGATGAGGGTTTTATTTGATGACTCTGCCAACCCATTCAACTATGGGTAATATGGTGTAGAGTGTGTCAGGATAATGTTGCAATTCCCACAGAAGTCAATCATGGCCTTGTATTTGAATGCTTAGGTGTTGTTTGTTACTAGTTTCCTAGGGCATCCAAACTTGGAAAAGATGTTTGTTTCTAAAAGTTTCATGATTACCTTATGGTATAACTCAAAGTTCCACTTTTATTCATCCTTGAGGTTGGCCTACTCATTCATACATATGCCAACCCTTTTTGATGAATTTATTCTTAAAAAACAACTTGTTGTATGGAATACATGACATGTTGCATATGCAAAGCGCATACATATGCTAACTGCATACCTAAAATCCCATATACATATGCTATCTGCACTACTAAAAGCACGTGTGTAGTCTAAAAAGTGACAAAAAAATATAAAATTTGTGCTTTTCGATGGAGTTTATGGGCTATCTTAAATTTTGCAACCATATTACCTCATGCAGCCCTTATAGCAACGAATTAATCATCATTTTCTCATATAAAAAGATCCCTAGGGGGGGCATTTGGATATATCAAAATAGAGGCAAGAGAACTATGCCAATTGTTTTCCCTTGTATTCCAAGCCTTCTGCATTATGCTATGAGTTTCATCCTCAACATTCCCTTCCATATATCCTCCTTATACCATTCATCATTTTCCCCTTTTATTGGCATGTTGGTGGTGAGGATAGTATTGGGAATAGTGCACTTGGAGATAAAGTGGAGGAACCTAGGCAAGGTTCGTAGAGCGGCGCCATCAAAATTCAGGTTGTAACTTCCAATTTTGTTATTAATAAAAGAGAAAAGTTCTTGTCCGAGATATTTATGTCTATGTGTTTGTGCTTATGAATGTTTTCATGAATAACTAACTCTTTAGATAATATTGATAATTAAGCATATGTTGTCATAGTTTGTTATATAACATTGTTTTAGGACATCTTTGGGAGGAGGCCTACAATCGTGGAACATACATCAACTGGAAGAGATCGACATCAGTCATAAGGACTTAAGGTACACATTTATATATTCCTTATCTTACCTTAGTTATCATGAGGTTGTATTTGGTTTTGGGTAGAATAGAATATTTTTTGTCTTTTAGGGTGTCAAGGATCTGCCTAGTCACTAGACCAAGAATAGGGGGATTTTCCCCATAGCATCTTATCAATAGAATTTCTGGTAGGAACAACTTCAATCCACTTTGTAAAGTAATCAGTGTCAGTTAGGATCCACTTGTGTTGTCCACTAGAGGGTGGGTTTATCTCACCTATGAAATCTAAGCCCCACTGTTGAAATGGGTTGTTTGCAATAATGGGTTTCAGGGGTAGCGAGAGCAATTTCTGCTTTCGATCAAATTTCTGACATTCTTCACAAGTTCTAACCATGGAAAACACATCAGAAAATATGGTGGGCGAATAGTATCCAACCCTTAGAACTTTTAGGGTTGTAGCTTTCCAATGTTGATGCCCTCCACAAAATCCTTTATGCATATCATTTACATCCTGTTTTGACTCATCTTCATCTAGACATTTCAACAAAATACCAACAGTGTCTTTCCAATATAAATTCTGATTTAAATTGCAGTACTTTACAACCTTTAATTTAAGGGACCTAGTCTTGGACTTTTCCAACTCTGGTGGGCATTCTAGGTGCTGTAAAAAATAAATGATATCTCTATACCAAGGTGAAAKAGAATACTTATCAAGTACCTGCATGGTTTTTTTCCTAGCCTGTATCAGTGGAGCATATGACTAGTTGAAGATATGGTGCAATTCCAGTGCTTTGTAATTTGAATCAGATAACAATTTTGCAAGGCCATGTCCGTTCATTAGTTTAGTGGGATTTATGTGAAGATCATATTCTAGAAGTTTGACTATCCATTTTCCTCTCTTCCCCTCGTTTTTTGGATGGACAAGGATCTCCTTCACACTATTTCTAGGGACATAAGTTGTTATGTTGGATTGTAGAACATAAACCCTGAATGACTTGAAGGCTTTGACTAAGGCATAATCTTGCTTCTCCAATATGTCATATTTCAATTCAGCATCCCTGAGTGCTTTGATAAACAAGTAAATGGGTTGTTCATTCCCTTCTTCATTCTTTTGTAGCAGTACATCTGCAATAGTCTCCTTAGAGGAAAAAGAGAAAATTAGGAATTATTTGGAGTAATCTGGACTAACCAGAACGATGGCTTCAATCAAAGCCTTCTTTATCCTTTGGAAGGATGATCTCTCTTCCTGTTTCCATTTAATGTCAACATCCTTTTTCAGTATGTTAGAAACAGGCATGACGATCTCCACAAAATTTGGTACAAAACGCCTCAAGAAATTTATTTTCCCTATAAAATACTGTATGGCCTTCTTATTTCTGGGGATGTCAATTTTCTGAATGGAATATACCCTTTTCGGGTTTATATTTATCCCTCCTGCAGATATAATGTGGCCTAGGATATTTCCTTCTAGCATATAAAAATGGGAATGTTTGGGATTCAAAGAGATTCCATACCTTCTGCATTTTTGAAAGATTTGCTCCAGGTGTTGCAGATGTTCATCATTAAACTTTGAAAATATGGTGATTTCATCAAGGTAAATCACCACGAAATTGTCCTTTTCACCCACAAATGCAATTTCCATGTCCCTTTGAAAGGTGGCCCTTGCATTCATCAGGCCAAAGGGCATTTTTCCATACATGAATATGCCCCATGCGGTAGTGAAGGCAATCTTTTCTTTGTCTTCTTCAAGCACTGCTATTTGATTGTATCCGGAATAACCATCCAGCATGGAAATTCTATGAGCACCTACTACCCTTTGTTAAATGTGGTTCATCTTGGGAAATGGGTAGTTGTTTTTCAATGAACATTTGTTCATGTTTTTGAAGTCCACACACAAGTGTATTTCGCCATTGTTTTCCCTGACAGGAACCAATTTGGCCACATAATCTGAATATCTCAAAGGAACAATGATTTTGGCATCAAGCATCCTTTTCAATTATTTTTCAATAATAAACATCAACAAAGGATTAAATTATCTAATTTTCTGCTTAAATTGATTTGAGCTCGCCTTTAGAGGAGTCTTATGTTGAATGATGTCAGTATCAAAGGTATTTAGGTCCTCATAAGACCATGCAACAATATCAACAAAATTTTTCATAAGGCTGACATACCTGCCTCTTCGCTCATCTGGAAGTGTTGTGGATATCTTGACAATTTTAGGATTTGCAACTGTCCCAATATTGCAATCTACAACCTCCTACTCCTTACTTTGAATGGAAACTTTCCTAGAGACATCATTGTTCTCAAAAAGCCTCTCCAGTGGTACTAATCCCCTTGGAATATGATTTGTTTTGAGCTCTATAATGTTGTGACCAACCACCTTGTTCAGAAAAGGAGGTGCATGTTGATTTTTGGTTTCATCTTCTTCATTCCCTTGATTAATGAGATATTTGAGATCCATATCATCACTAAAAACCTACCAATTCTTAACATTGGCTGGTATAGTTGCTATGTGCCTAACCTCCAGCTCATATTTAACATTTGGACCAATGGGAGCACTGAAGTTACTAGCAGCTAGAGCTAGATAACTTTCCCTTTGATTGACATCTATGGGGACAAAGGAAATATTGAAAGCTAGAAAGAAATTGTCAACTATGTCCCATACCGCGTTACTTTACTATTTCATCCTCAATTGCTTTGTTTGATCAATGTCCTTCACCTGATTAACAACCAATTTAGAATCACTGAATGATCAATGTCCTTTGCCTGATTAACAACCAATTTAGAATCACCGAAGACTTCCAATTTGTCAATGGCCATGTCTTTAGCATCTCTCAACCCCAGCACCAAGGCTTCATACTCTTCTATGTTGTTGGTTGTTTCAAATTCTTATTTGTATGAGAGTGAAAACACCTCCTTTGAAGGGGAAATGAAGATTATGCCAACACTAGAGCCCTCCTTTGAATATGAGCCATCAAAAGACATCTTCCAGAGTTCATTTCCTTGACCTACTTCTGGCTGATTTATGCATTTGTTGACTGATATTTCTAGAACATCATCATTTATATGAAAAATAGATAACCTAACTTCATCCTCTACAACATAAATGGGACGATTACCTAGATTCTGATGATCACTCATAATGTATGCCAACCTGACTTCTCCATACAATCTTCTGTGTTCTCCTCTAAAAACAAGGATGGTCGCATATGTAAGATCCATATGCAAGGATCCTCCTACTTTCTTAGCCCAAGACTTGGATAAAATCATGCCAAACTTGGGGGGCATATCAACTACAACAATATCCATAACCACACTTTTCAAGGGCAACTGAGATAGAGAAACAACCAGAGCCTTAATTAATCTGAAAAATTTAACCTTTTTGGAATCAAAAGAGTAAAGGTCTTGGTATGACTTGCTAATTTCTATCCCTAGCTCTTACATGAAAACCTTAGGCATGACATTATGAGAGGCCCCAAAGTCCATAAGGAAGTTGTGCAATATTTTGTCATGGACATTCAAGGTTATGTAAAAATGTGGGGAAGCATCAAACCCATCTTCAATGTGTTGGCCAACAATGATAGCATGGTTTTCATCCTACGGGCTTATCACATCAGATGAGATAGGAGAAGTTGGCTTCAAAATCTTCATGATATACCTCTTGAAAGACTCATTTTTTAGTAAATTTGTTAAAGGTACATGGATCTTGATCTTTCTTAACTCATGCTCTATGTTAAAAGAAGTTGGTCATCGTTTGCATCTTTTACCTCTGGAATAACCAGTTTAGTTGGTTGTTGTTGATCTGATTTGTCTACTATCTCTTTGTTTGAACCTTGCTTGGGAGGAAGATCAGATTTCTTATTCTGAATGAGCACATTTGTTTTTGGACCCCATGGCCTAGACCTTAAATCATACTTCTTTTGGGGTTGTCTTTGAAAAATCTCTTCTTTCTTTCCATCATCATCTAACTAGTTTGACAGTTGGGAGATTTCATAGTCATGTTGTTACACATTATTTTGGTCACCCCGATGATCACCTGACAAGATGTGTTCATATTCCCAAAAAAATTAAAAGAGACTTTCTCCATGGGAAAAGTGATTTGCTTTCCTCTCTCAAAAACCATGTCAAGGAAGGTCGTCGCACCCTGCTATATGCATGGGGTGCGATGATGCCTAATCATCGCAGTCTACCCTAAATCCAAACTGCGACATCATCACAGGCTTCTTGTGCATAGGGTGTGACGATGCTTAAAGCATAGGAAAAGTCAGATTTCACGAATGTTTTAGAAGGGGATCTTCTAGAAGATGAGGTGGCCTCCGATCGGTTTGGATATTACTCGCTTCTCTGATTTGGTGGGATCATCCTAATCTCCTCATCCATCTCTCTTTCACACTATATAAAGAGAGATATCTCATGGAAAAGGATAAGGTTGAATAGGCTAATATTTTTATGAAGAGTTCTACTTCATATTATGATTGAGAGCTTTGTTTTAGTTCTTCAAGTCAGATTGTGGATATTCTTCATTCAAGGCATTGGAGCAAAGGTGTGTGTGTTGAAGCAAAGAGCCATAGAAAGGGGACCTTGCTACATCAAGGCATAAGTTGTATTATCCACTTTTTATTCACTTAATACAGTAATGCATTTCTTCCCTATATAAGCATCTCGTCTTCTATTGTATAATTCCTTGATCATATACATAGACTTCATTAGAATATATATATCTTTGTTCCCCTTCTTTTTTGGTTTGTGATTCTTAGATATGCTTAATATTCTGCAAACTCAAGGAAGGAGCTACAAAGATGACTCTAGCAGGGAAAAGCATCGTTTAAAAGATATGTCACTTGTAACTCATTAAACTAGTTCATATGATAATGAAGTTTAAGGAGAAGTGTGCATTATGTTTTGTTTTGTTCTAGTTTCCTGTGGAATCTAAGGAGATTTATTTGTGTCTGCACTTACCGATTAATCCGATAACAAAATTGGAGACCATACTGGGGATACAAATTTATTTTGGTTTTTTGCCTCTTATTTTATTTTAGCCTACCTTATTTTGGTCAAATTCATTCTCTGAGTCTGTCGGTGATCCATCTAGACTCCCTGGGTCTGAAAGTTCAGTAAGATTTTTTGTCTTTCTTTCTATTTTTCCTTTAGTTATAGAGATCATTGCATTGTACTTTATAGACAGACCGTGACGATCCTCTGACGTCACACTCTACTGGTGTAGACCAGTGTGACGACATCGCACTGTACCCTATTGGCATCATGCGACGACCCTAGATCGTCGCATTGTGCTCCACTGCAACCCGTGACAATTCTTGTAGGAATTGTTGGAGAGAGCCAATTTTTCTTTTTCCACCCAGTTTTGCCTCAATTGCCTGGGATGAAATTCTAATACCATTGATTGAATGATTTATAGTTTTGAACCTTGCATTTGATTGATTTTTAGAAATTGAAAGTTTTTCTATGAAAATTTTGCATGTTTGGCTTTTGATTCTTGTCGCAAGGGTATAATCTCTAGATCTCGGTCCCGAGTGCTTGTTTGACAAAGAATCCTTGATTTGTTTGAAGTTTGGATTATTTTTACTTTCCAGATTGTTTAGAGACATTTTTGTTTGCATTTGACAAAAGGTTTTCATATCATTTTCATTTGTGTCTACGTTATGAGTTTGGTTTGGGAATTGGGTTGAGAGTGTGTTAATTTTCTTGGACTACGCTTTCTTTTCTTCATTATATATCTAATATGATTTGAGAAATAAATAATTGAAGCCATTCTTCTTTTTAGTGATATTTCACAAGAAAATTATTGCATTCAAAATATTTGTTAAAGAAGAAAATTGGAAAATTTTGTAGTTTTTGATTATTTGGGATTTTGTTCATTCAAAAATTGAGAAATTGTGTTTCGTATCTTTTGTATTTCAAAAAGAGATACCTTCTCCCTAGTGTAAATAGAGTTCATCGAATTGAAAGATTGCATAATCACCTCTTTTCTCATTTTATTGGGTCAAGGTCACATACATCATCAGTTTCATTTCCGTCTCCCTTTTGAGTAAACAACAACATTTAAAATACAATGTAATTTTAAAAATTTATTAGCATCTTTTATTTTCTAGAAATTGTCTTCACCAACATTATATAGGATAACACTTTGGAATAGGTTGTAAGACACACTCTCCAAAGCATCAAAACATACAACAGTATCTTGTGATAGGGAGATTTCAAATCCACTTGCTACATTTTGTCTTGGGAAGCCCTTCTAACACAAGGGTCAATCATGAGATCGCATTAGGATTGGCAGAGTTACTCACCCTGCTTTTTCAGTCTTGGTGTAGATATTGGGCGTATTATTAGGGGTCACTTGAGAAGAAAATCCTGTGGGGACCTTCTCGAGTTGATTTTGGGCTAGATACCCCACTTTTGCACGTGGATCGAACTGTCGATTGTTTCCCCAGACATCATTGTCGTAATTGGTAACCTTAGTAGCCTATCTCTTTAGGGGCTTTACACGAGGTGATTGTGGAGGGGCAAGTCTTCACGGTACTTGGAATCGACGTTGGTTAAACTCACTCGGGCTCCTTGGAGGGTATACCCACGATTATGTGTGGGATATTTCACCAGGGTGTAAGTTCGTTAAGCAGGTCGTCAATGTAAATTTTCCACGCGCTTTATCCCAACCCCTTCTTATCTTGATTCGTGATGTTGGATTTCATCACAAACTAGTGACTTTGAAATAAGAAGGTTTGTTTGCTTGGTTTGATTTCTAGATTTTATTAGTGAGTGTTGTTTGTTTCTCTAGTTGTCCATAGATTTGTTTTGTTCTTTATTTGGTGCAACCAACATTGCCCCTCGTCGTTCATGTAGGATGCAAGGGCTACCTCTGGAATATCCGGAAGATTATGTTCCTTTTCTTCCTAACTCACCAGAGGGATCTCCTAAAGGAGAAGTCAATAATGAAGTAACCTCTGAGATTGGAAGTTAGACTCCTTTAGAGGAATTCACTCTTCTCGTAAATTCGTTATTGAGTGTTATAAATGACCCACATTTTCTCTGGATGAATTCATCAGGAGAACTTGTTGTTGATGAAAATATTGAAGTACCTACTAGACCTAACGTCAAGTCTAGATTAGACGATCCACTCTTTCAGAGTGAGTCATTTAGAACCTCGGTTTGTAATACTAGAGTTTTGCGAAAAACCTTCTCGGGACACGATATTTTTTATAAACTATCATTCCTTGCATCGAAAACGCCTATGAATTCCACTTCTTATACAATACCTTTAGATATATTCACTGGCGCCACCAGTAATGTTGTCACAGTTCCAGACCAATTATTAATTGGTTCTCACTTGATTCTTCATCTCCAGATCGCCAACTCTACCATGGTCCCACAAGCTATGATTGTTTCTACTAGAAATGTGGTTATCACTCAAGCTCCTATTGGAACACCACTTCCACTTAGATCAAATCCGTCGCTTCCCCCTGGGTATAATGCTTTGAATAATTCCATTGTTATTCCTGCCCAGAATCCATCTAGAGGGTCTAATATTTTTGTTCCTCCTGGGTATAATGTTGCTAGTCATTTTTCTCCTACACCTACCCAGGTTCTCTCCGGAGGGCCTTACGTTCCTCCTCCACATTTGCCTGGAGGATCTAGTCGTCCTGGCCCTAGTAGCTCCAACCTAGTTGGAGGCACCAAACATTTTGTCGCTTATGGTTTTTAGATTCCTATTGGAGGTCAAACTCAAGTTGGAGGACAACCTCAAGTTGGGGGGAAACCTCCAGTTGAGGGGGAACTTCAAGTTGGGGGGAAACCTCAAGTTGGAGGCCATAACCCATTTTATGGGAAAATTATACCAGGATTACAATCTCAACCTTGGAATCTTCCTTTCCAAGGGAATCAACAACCGTTTGGGGCACAACATCCTCAAGTTAATTCTTTTGTACCCCCTAATCTCGGGAAACTATATCCAGGTTCTATGAATCCTACTTGGGGTCAAAAATTTTCAGTTTAATGCTCCTTTCCAAGGGAGCTCACTTAATCAAAAGCGTCCACTACCGAATCTGTCAAGACTGTCTAATTATCTACAGACTACTTATGGTACTACTTGTATACCTATGGGACTACCTCCTCAAAACTACCAATTTCCTCAAGTGAACAGACATTCGTCTTTTCTTGCTACTTTGGATTTACTGGATTTATCTAGGATTTTGAATGATCCTATTTTGCATTCTCTTTATTGGCTCATCATACTGGCCAAATTACCATCTAACATTCCTAAGTTCGACAGTTGATCAGGAGAAGACCCGAATAATCACGACATGATTTTCCATCTTTGGTGTTCATCCAACTCATTGATGGATGACTCTATAAGACTACAAATTTTCCAACAAACTCTCACGAGTTTGGAAGCCAAATGGTATATTGAGTTACCAAGAGGCTTCTTTAATGACTTTAATA
This sequence comes from Picea engelmannii, assembly GCA_009831015.1. Taxonomy (NCBI): domain Eukaryota; kingdom Viridiplantae; phylum Streptophyta; class Pinopsida; order Pinales; family Pinaceae; genus Picea; species Picea engelmannii. The sequence continues at coordinate 426,710 of ML783491.1, read as the reverse complement.
CCCTAGCCATGGATTTCTTAACTCATTACCAATTTCCAATTCGATGTGAGACATGAACTGAAATTTTGAGTTCTTTTAAGCAATCCTCTTCCACTCATATTTCTGATCATATCCATGAGTGGAGGAGGAGAAGATGCTTAATCAAAGTTCCCCTTCCTGATCAACTATTGGATGAGTAGTTTACCAAATCACTCATTGGGACTATAGCCCGTGATGTTTCCATGGGTGGTGTCATCACTGAAGAGAAGATGATTAGTCATGCTCAATATCTAGATCTTGTTTATTCGCAAACAAGCACATTATACGACTTGAACCCTGATTCTCCTCGTCCTTCTACGAATCCTACCCCAACACCTCCAGTAGCTTCCCATGCTGCTGATGGAGTGATTGGAACCTTTCATGCTGAGACTCAGTCTACACAATCTGGTCATACCAATCCCAAGTCTACCACTTCTAATGTAGAAAATACTCCTACTCCTATTCCTTCTCCCGATAAAACTTCTGAATTTAATTCGGTTCAAACTACACCTACCAATAAAAATCAAAATAAAAAGAAAGGGAAGGGTAGGATTACGTCGGAGAATTTCAGTTTGTAGTAGTGTAGTAGAATAATATATTAATATTATCCCCAAAAGACATGCGCATTTTATGTTTATCCTAAGTTTCTGGAAAAGGGAGAACATGCAAGGGAGATGCGTGCTAGTGGAACGCATGCAGTTTCATGGGTGACAAGTGTCAACCCTGACGCATGAGAATAAAATGGCTAGGGTGATCCGTGAGAAGGTTCCTTCCCCATTCTACCTGATTGTCTGAACGGGTACTGAGCCTGGATAGTACTACCAACCCGACTCCTACAGAGAACCTTGGTGTGTCCCTATGATTTGAAAAGTTTGTGTCTGGCTCTGAGAAAACCGGTGTGCATATTCCCTGAACAAGAAGCCTGCGTGGATTTGGGAAAGAGTCTGTGTTTGTTCTGGAAAGTTAGTACGCCCCTTCTCTGTTCTAACTAGGGAGTCTGAATTGACCCCTACGTGGACGACTCATCACGCATCCTTGAGAATCCAGAATGTGATTCTATTCCGTGTTGCCAAATTGAGAAAACAAAAGTGTCTCATCCCTGCTAAGCCTGGTTATACTGTTGCTCCTGTCTAGAGCTGCCCTAGGGTGTTCGTGTCTGGATCCCATGGATTGTGGTGGACGTGTATTGTTTGATCCTGTGTGGCTTGTTGGACATTTTGTACAACACTCTCTCCAGGTGAGAGAGGTGGTTGAATATTGGAAGAATAGGTTGTTGGACCTGTGAGTGACTCCCTCCAGGTGAGAGAGTGTGCAGAGGAAGGAGAGAACTCCTGGAAGGAACCCTGTAGTTGCCACAGAGCCCGGAAGACTTTCGGTCCGGCATGTTCCTGTAACCCAAGGCAAGGGAGATTAGTAGCCGAAGGACTGTCCAGGTGACAGAGAAGGTGTATACTCCTAGGGTGGAACATGCATGTGGGGAATGAGGGTCTGTGGGCAGTGAGCGTGGGAGGTTCCTTGGAGAGAATTCCTTCCTTGTGGTTGTGTGTTGTTTTCCCTGTAACCTCAGCCAAGCCTAGATTTCCTTGCCTTGGGGTGGAGCTTAGTCCCAGCTCGGGGGTGACCCATTGTTGAGCTGATGAGCAGTGCGGTCTAAGGCTGGGAGGCTCATGGAAGGCCTGCACTTGGTTAGTGGAATCTACCACTGTTAAAAGATAAGTATCTGATTATGTTTTTATCACGTTGTGCATGAATCTACTGTTTATGTTATCGTTATTTCCGATGTGTATATGAATTAATATGGAATGTTATGGATTGTTAATTATAGCAGTAAATAATATGTTTTACTCTGTGCTTAAATGAGTTATGTATAGAGTGGTGTTATAACCTTATCTTAATAGTGATTAAACCTTGGTAGCTGAAAGGTGTGCTACAGTTTGGTATCAGAGCCAAGGTTTCGACACTGAGCCTAGATGGGCCAGTGGAGCGGTCTTTGGACTGAGGATGCGAGGGGAAGTTGGGTCTAGAGGGCCAATTTTGGACCCTAGTGTGCTCCAAAGTGTCAAGAAGTTACTTGATGAGTTTTTAAGCTCAGGAGGTATAGCGGCATTATGAAACCACAACCAGTATGGTATGAGTCCACAGGGAGAGAGGACTCCACGCCAGAAGTGTAGGAGCTTTAGGATCTATTTGGAAGGGAAGGTGAACCCTCATGACCGTTAGATCTAGAAAGTGTGCACAGATTTTAAAGCCCTTTGGAATTGCACAGGAGTGTGGAAATCGCGATACGTGAAATCCCGAGATAGTTAGGAACCGTCTGAGTCGTCAGATCTCGGTTGGAAAACCCAACAGCCGTTGGATCTGTCAGGAGATATTCGAGGGTTAAAACCCTAGTGAATAGGGGTGAAAGCCTGAAATAGATCTAGACCGTCCGAATGACGGAGGCCACGTGTCGTGAGATTTCCCATTTCGGGAAATCGGGAATCGCGAGATCGGGAGTCCTGATGACAAGAGATCAAGAATTTCCATGGTGGAAATCCAAAAAAAGATCTGAACTGTATGAATGACGGAGGCCACGTGTCATGAGATTACCCATTTCGGGAAATCGAGAATCGCGGAATCGGGAATCCTGATGACGAAGGCCCGAGATTTTTCGTGGTGAAAACCCCGGGATAGATCTGAACCGTCTGATGGATGGAGGTTACATGTCGAGAGATTAACTGCATCGGGAAACCAGGGATCGAGATTTTGGGAGTCCTGTGATCGAGAGTTCAGACTCTCGTGATGATAAACTCGATGAATGGATGAGATTATTTCGGAGGATCTCAAAGTCTGTGAAGACCGTTAGATGTGAGGAAGAAATCGACGTTTTGAGAGATGGGAGGAGAGAAGAGGTGAACACCTTCGAAACCCGAAATCCTGAAACAATCTACACCGTAGATCGTGGGGAGAAGAACTTGACCGTTGGATCAAGTAAGTTAGTAGACATTGAATTCATGATTCGGCAAATGGAAGTTCAAGATGTGTGGATGCATGAACTTCCGACACCTGAAACCCCGAAACGCCAAAAGGATCTGCGCCGTTGATCTGAGAAAGATCTGACCATTGGATTTTTCTAGGAATGGATGTGGACACATGGAGATGTACCACGTGCCAGTGGGTCAAGAAGAGAAGTGAGAGAGGTGGGACCCGATGACTTCGTTAAAAAGTGACGTGGGCCCTCATTAACATACCACGTGCCACCGTAGTTGTGGGTAACCACTGGCCCATGTGGACCCAGAGGGTAGAGTAATTCGAAATTTCGAAAGTCAGGGTTGGAAAGAAAAGAAAGTTTGAAATCCTTGTGGGTCGAAACCCCGAAACCCGAAGTCCCAAAATTCTGAAGTGTCGAAAATGAAAGTTTCGAAAACTCGAAAATTGCAGAGCCGAATGAGAGCTCAAAAAACTTATTTGAATCGAAATGTCTTTTGTTTTGTTCGTACTGGATTATAAATGTTGAGGATTGTTCCTGAAGGTTAATGGCCTGAAAAACTTTGAATTTAATTGCACAGTGCGTTTGCAGAGTTCAACGAAGCTCAGGATTCCAGTTAACCAACGCCGAGTATGGAATGGGAAAAGGTGATGATTGCCTCTGAAACAGGAGACGAAAGGGAAGGAAAGGATGTCAATATGGGAGTGGAAGGATCAAACTCCAACGGGCATGGAAAATATAAGGATAAGGAAGGACACATAATGAAAATCATTGAAGGATTGCAAAGAGAGGCCAAGGCTCGCCGAGCTGATACTCGAAATCTCATGAAAGTCAAGGATCGACAGGGTGAATTAAACTTAAATATTTTGAAGAGCCTGGAAAGAATAGAGAAGAAACTCGAGAAGGGAAGAGACTCAGGTACGACGGAGAGTCGTAGAAACCATGGGAGAAGAAGTAGGTCAAGGAGCGATAGCCAACATCTTAGTCGCTCCCAAAAACATTCTGACAGGAAGACACACAGTAGTTCAGGCCCGTCCCCTACCAAAAAACATCAGAAATCTGGAAAGGAGGAATTGAAAGGAGAGATGAACAAGATTAAGCCTCCAACATTCGATGGAGAACATAAGAAGGAGGAAGATTCTGAGACCGGGTTGCTTGGCATGAAGAAATACTTCCAACTGCATAATTATTCTGCCCGTGCAGAAGGAAGAATTGCAATGTACCAACTTAAAGGAAAAACATCCATGTGGTGGGATTAGTTGGTGCAAGTGCAACACATCAGAGAGAAAGAGGTCACATGGAAGGATTTTAAGAGGTATTTCAAGAAGAAATACCTGACTAAAAGATACAATGACAGAAAGATGAAGGAGTTCTTCGAACTCAAGTTGGGCAGTATGACCATTGATGAGTATGAACGAAATTTTCTGGAACTACTGAAATATGTTCCATTCATCAAAGACGAAGATGTTAAAATTCAGAGGTATCTGAGTGGTCTGCCACCTTCCATGAGTGACAAGATTCAATATGACGATCCTAAGACCATGGAAGAGACCATAAGAAAGGCGAAATTCTTGTATGAACAGCAAGGAGAAAGGCCTATCCTTCGGAAGGTTTGGAATGATCAAAGGAAGTTTAAGAAGGAACAGAGGCAGAAGGGAAACAAGCCTTCCTTTTTCAAAAATAGTCCTTGGGGATAGTCATCTTTTAGAGAGCCCAGGAAAGTTGAAGGGAGTGAGCAGGTGCCAAGAATGCCACCTATGGAGTGTTGGGGTTGTAAAGGGAATCATAGGTACAGAGACCGCCCCCACAAAAAAGACAAAGCAAGAACTGTCCATACTGTTCAGCAAGATAAAACAATGGAGGATATGGGCAGCAGAATGCCGAGGATCTACGTAGCCCTGGACAACAAGCAAGCATAATTTCAATCGCACATGATTGAAGTGGAAGGTACGATCAACAACCGACCACTTGTTATTTTAAATGATTCAGGGGCTAGCCATAGTTATGTAGATCCTAGAGTGGTGGAAAGTTTGCATCTAACGAGAAGAAAACATGAGAAGTCTTGGTTAGTGTAGTTGGCCATAGGGACCAAGAGGAAGGTCACTGAATTGGTTAAGTCCTATTCAGTGGACATGAAAGGAATGAGCACTAAGGATGAATTGAACATTCTGCCTTTAGGCTCATATGATTGCTTAATTGGGATGGACTAGTTTGACCAGCACCATGCCCTTCTGGATTTCCATAACAAGAGGTTCACATGCCTGAACGAAGAAGGAAATCAGGTAACAGTCCAAGGAATTCCCAGAGCCGTGGCTGTGAGGGAAATCAAAGCCATGCAGCTGAAGAAATCTTACCGGAAAGGCTGTCAATTATATGCAGCTTGAGTGGAAGAAGCATCTCGAGATGTAGTATCGAATTTGGAAGATCATGAGGTAATAAAGGAGTTAAAGGATGTATTTCAAGAGGTACCTCGACTACCTCCGAGGAGGGACATCGATTTTTCTATAAATTTGATGCCTGGAACAGCTCGAGTTTCGAAAGCTCCTTATAGAATGAGTACACCAGAGCTAAAAGAGTTGCAATTGTAGCTCAAAGAGATACTAAAGAAAGGTTACATTCACCCCAGTGTGTCATCGTGGGGAGCCCCGGTCCTATTCGTGAAGAAGAAATATGGGACATTGAGGCTGTGCATTGATTTTCAACAATTGAATAAGGTCACTATCAAGAACAAGTATCCTCTGCCAAGGATTGATGATATTTTTGATTAGTTGAAGGATGAAAAAATATTTTCAAAAATAGATCTCAGATATGGATGCCACCAAGTGAGAATAAAGGATGAGGACATCATCAAGACCACCTTTAGAACAAGGTACGGTCATTATGAGTTCACGGTGGTGTCGTTTGGGCTATCCAACGCCCCTGCTGTTTTCATGTGCTTAATGAATGGAGTGTTCAGAAATTATTTGGACAAGTTTGTCATAGTCTTCCTGGACGACGTCTTGGTGTATTCCAAGACAGAGGAAGAACATGAGAAACACCTGAGAATGGTGTTGCAGGTGTTGAGGGAACACCAGCTGTACGCAAAACTGAGCAAGTGCTCTTTTTACCAAAGGAAGATCCATTACTTGGGACACATTATATCTGAAGAAGGGATCGTTGTGGATCCTGAGAAGGTACAGGCCATTTGAGAATGGAGAGCGCTAAGGAATGTGGCAGAAGTTAGATATTTTATGGGTCTGGCAGGCTACTATAGGAGGTTCATAGCCGGATTCTCAAAGATAGCTCATTCTATCAATTCCTTGCAAAGGAAGGAGAAGAAGTTCCAGTGGACTGAAGAATGTGAGAGCATATTCCAACGATTGAAGCAGTTGCTAACTAGTGCTCCAATCCTGAAGATTGCAGATCCAAATAAGGATTACGTAGTGTGCACAGATGCATGTAAGGAGGGGTTGGGAGGATTTCTTAGCCAAGAGGGATTTGTAGTTTGTTATGAATCCCGAAAGTTGAAGGAGCATGAAAAGAATTATGCCACTCACGATTTAGAGCTGGCAGCAATCATCCACGCCTTGAGGAAGTGGAGACATTACCTCATTGGCAAGAGATTCGAGTTGAGAACAAACCATAACGGTCTGAAATATTTATTTGATCAGCAGACCTTAAATGCCAGGCAAATTAGATGGCTGGAGTTTCTATGTGAATATGACTTTGATATCAAGCCTATCACAGGGAAAGAAAATAAGGTGGCTGATGCACTCAGCAGAAAAGCACACAAATTACATGCTACAACCATTAGCATGTACAGAACTGAGATTAAAGATAGAATTTTGGAAGCTGCCAATGTTGATTTGCAGTACAGAGGTCTAGTAGCAAAGCTACAGCAGTGTGAGAGACCACAAACCAAGGAAAGTTACACCTTGGGAAATGATGGCTTACTTCTGTATAAAAACAGAGTGTATGTACCCAATGTCCAAGAATTGAAGCTAGAAATTCTAAACGAGATGCATAACGTGACTTATGTTGGACATCCTGGATATCAGAAGATTGTGGCAGCAGTCAAAAGCCATTACTTTTGGCCGGGTTTGAAGAAATAAATCGTTGAATACATCGCCAGATGTATGGAGTGCCAAAAGGTTAATCCTGGGCATAGGCAACCAACAGGGTTGTTGCAGCCTTTACCTATTCCTGAATGGAAATGGGATGTGGTAACAATGGATTTTATCACCGGACTACCTAGGACAAGAAAACAGCGTGATTCAATCATGGTGGTGGTGGACAAGCTTACTAAAGTTGCCCATTTTATTCCATTAAAAACCACCCACAGGGCAGCAAATGTTGTTGATATGTTCTTAAAATAAGTTGCACGCTTGCACGGAATTCCTAAGACAATTGTGTCTGATAGAGACCCGAAATTCACTTCGAATTTCTGGAAAGGACTGTTCAAAGGATTCGGAACGAATCTGAACTTTAGCACAGTATATCATCCCGAGTCTGATGGACAGACAAAGAGAGTAAACAGAGTAATAGAAGACATGCTGAGAATGTATGTGATGGATAAACCATCAAGGTGGGAAGACTACCTGCATTTGGTAGAACTCGCCTACAATAATGGGTATCATGCATCACTGAAGATGAGCCCATTCGAAGCGCTTTATGGAAGAAAGTGCAACACTCCAGTGAGCTGGGATAATCCAGCTGACAGAGTAGTAGTTGGGCCTGAGATTCTCAAAGAGATGGAAGATCAAATGATAAAAAATAAACATAATCTAAAAGCTGCCCAGGACAGGCAGAAAAGTTACATTGATAGTAACAGAACCCATAGAGAATTCAAAGTGGGTGACCATGTTTTCCTGAAAGTGAAAACTAACAGGAGTTCCCTAAAGCTGGGAAGTTGCGCCAAGTTGGCAGCAAGATTTTGTGGGCCATTTAAGATCCTAGAAAGGATTGGGTCAGTTGCATACATGCTTGCATTACCTACATCTATGACTGTACATAATGTGTTTCATGTTTCACTGCTTAAGAAATATGTACCTGATGCTAATCATGTTATCGATTGGAATGTGATTCAGGTGGAACCAGAAGGTGTCCTGCAAGTGCATCCTGTACGCATATTGGACAGGAAAAGCAAACAGCTCCGGAATCGATTCATAGAGCTTGTAAAGGTCCAGTGGACCTGGTACAGTCCCAAGGACGTGACATGGGAGCATGCAGATGTTATGCAAGTAGAGTACCCGCATCTTTTTGAAAATTTTTGAAAATCTTGTAGATGTTGTGTAAAGTTGCACTGAGGACAGTGCAAAAATAAGGGGAGGGGGATTGTAGTGTCCCCAAGGCCGAGCCCCATTGTAAACCATGTTTTGGAAAGGAAAATTAATTATGTTTTATAGGCTGGTGAGCCAATTTTTTATAAGCTGGAGGCTTATGTGTTGTTAGGCCAGGCAACCTGAGTGTTGAAGGCCAGAAGCCTGTTGTTGTATATGTAATCACGCAGAACAATTAATAAAACATAAACACCGCCAAGTGCAGACCGACCACAATGAATGAGTGAAGGGGGACTGATCATCCATAGGATGGGAAAGGAATTAGGGGCTGGAAGGTGGGAAAAGGGGCTAATCCTAGGGGGCTTAAGCCTGGGAATAATATTGTAATATTATCCCCAAAAGACATGCGCATTTTATGTTTATCCTAAGTTTCTGGCAAAGGGAGAACATGCAAGGGAGATGTGTGCTAGTGGAATGCATGCAGTTTCATGGGTGACAAGTGTCAACCCTGACGCATGCGAATAAAATGGCCAGGGTGAGCCGTGAGAAGGTTCCTTCCCCATTCTACCTGATTGTCTGAACGGGTATGGAGCCTGGATAGTACTACCAACCTAACTCTTGCAGAGAAACTTGGTGCATCCCTGTGATTCGAATAGTCTGTGTCTAGCTCTGAGAAAACCGGTGCGTATATTCCCTGAACAAGAAGCCTGTGTGGATTTGGGAAAGAGTTTGTGTTTGTTCTGGAAAGTTAGTACGCCCCTTCTCTATTCTAACTGGGGAGTCTGAATCGACCCCTACATGGATGACTCATCACGCATCCTTGAGAATCCAGAATGTGAGTCTATTCCATGTTGCCAAATTGAGAAAACAGAAGTGTCTCGTCCCTGCTAAGCCTGGTTATACTGTTGCTCCTATCTGGAGCTGCCCTGGGGTGTTCGTGTCTGGATCCCGTGGATTGTGGTGGAGGTGTATTGTTTGATCCTGTGTGGCTTGTTGGCCAGTTTGTACAACACTCTCTCCAGGTGAGACAGGTGGTTGAAGATTGGAAGAACAGGTTGTTGGACCTGTGAGCGACTCCCTCCAAGTGAGAGAGTGCGTAGAGGAAGGAGANTTGGTGGACTCTACCACTATTAAAAGATAAGTATCTGATTATGTTTTTATCACATTGTGCATGACTCTACTGTTTATGTTATCTTGATTTCCGTTGTGTATACGAATTAATATGGAATGCTATGGATTGTTAATTATAGTAGTAAATAATATGTTTTACTCTGTGCTTAAATGAGTTATGTATAGAGTGGTGTTATAACCTTCTCTTAATAGTGATTAAACCTTGGTAGCTGAAAGGTGTGCTACACCCGCGAAGGATTCATTTTAAATCGCCCAATTCTCAATGATCATTATATTAAACCTGTCTAATTTTGTTGAATTTAGGCGCAGGTATTTTCTCAGAGGAACGTTATACACTAACAGATTGCAGGTGGAAAATTCGGAACCCGAGGGTTCTAGTTACAACATTGTGTTTTGATGGCACCAAAGAGGAGTGGACAAGTAGTCAGAATAGAACCCGAGGGTGTTGAATTTCTTGAAGCTAATCCTCAGATGGCTCAAAGGTTCAGAGATGTCGGGTGATTTGAATTCCTTACCACTTTTCAAGGTTACAATGAGCAGGTCTCCATGGAGTTCGCACTAAAATTTGATGGTCTCGAGGTGGATATTCGTAAGATGTTGATGCTAGTAACATAGCAAACAATTGATAAAGCTTGCAGGTTGGTGGTTGGATGAGAAAGATGGTGGAAGAAAGAGCATGTGGTTACAGAGTTTGTAAACCAATTCCTACTTCCAGATAAGAAAAATCCGAATTGGAAAAGGGGAGTACCTCGCAGCTGGATTCGACATAAATGGCACACTGCTCTGATCATTATCCACAGGTATATCACTTGAGAAGGTAGATTTTCACTAGTCTATATCTACCACATTAGGATATTAATGCATTTAAATGGTGATTACCCCTTAAATATGCCTTATTTTCTACTCAAAAGCTTGACAAAGATGTCAAAGAGAGTGCAGTCACTTTCCACCAATGCTAAGAGCAGTCTGTTTCATCAAGTCCTAATTAAGACTTTAGTTATGTCTTCTTTGAGAGAATTACAAAATCCCTGGAGCTGGCTCACACAATCTTTAAACCCTAACACACAGTCCAACAAACAAAAGAAAGGCAAAGGGAAAAAGACTATTACGCAGAGCCAAAATATTTCAATTGATGAAACCCCTACTAAAGAAGAAATCCCTGACATCAGGGTGACGAGGAATAGCAAAAGTAAAAGACCTAAGTTGGATCCAGAAATCGAAATGTTTTCTGAAGAATATGTTAAAGGGGAAAATGATTCAGATAAAGATTTCAATACTCAAACTACAGTCAAGCATGAATCGCTATCAACCAGTAAAAGGGGTGCTGCAGTCAAAAGGACAAAGGTTAAAGGTGTGTCTGCATCTCAAAAACCTAGAAGGAATTCTACTAGGGTTACCAACAAGTACAGACTGAAGTCAAAGGCCATGTTTAATCCATCAATCAAAGAAGAAAACATCATAGTTATAGAAGATGACTCTGAAAATGTTGAAGCATGTACCAGGAAAAGGGCAAAAAGAACTTCATTGCTTAAGAAACCGGTAAACAAAGGTAAACAAATTTTTTCATCATCTACAGGACCTGTAACAAGAGCTTCATCCAGATTAGCAAAAGCTAAAGAAATGGCTAAAGGTATTAGTGAAATCCATAAGAATAAACAGGATTACCTTGTAGACTCAGATTACATATAAGATGTGCATGAAGCTATAGATTCAACAAGTTCTGATGAAGAACATAGCTTGAGATTAGAATCTAAGTACCAAGTTAAAACAAAAGAACCCAAAGTTGCCTTAAACTTGAATGAGCCTGCACCTTTTGAAGAATGCTCAGGATTCAGGGTTAAAATCAGAACTGATAAAGAAAGGATCAAGGAATTCTAGAAAATAGTGAGACAGTTAAAGAAAGAAAAGGCACAAATAGAACAATGGAATGCTCGTCAGCAAGCGAGGATTCAAGTTTTTAAAAAGAAGAAGAAAGAAAAAAGGGCATTGTTCAAAGAACTCAGGGAAACAAACTTCAGACTCTATTGGCACAATGTTGTGCTTACCACAAAGCTCAAACATGAAAATGCTAAAGCTACTACTGTGATTATATCCTAAAGGTTACATGGAGATTGCTACAATCATGATTTTAATGTTTTCTAGGAAATATGGCAATGTCTACTCATTTTTGGTCAGTGAGATGCTAAGACCTCGAACTGTTTGACTAAATCAAACTAATTCCTCTTTTGTAGAATCAAATGTAATGCTGGCAAGATCATACAATATCAAGTTGTTGAACTAATTTTGGATTGTAGAAGCTCTTTTTGAGTGAACTACCTTAGTATATAGATACTATTCGAATCTAGTCATTAAAGCTATACTAGTTGATAGGATCTGGAGGTTTTATGGATAGTTTAACTAGACAGAGGAAAGACTATGTGATGGTCGAAAAATTGGAGATCCAGGGGACCCTTTTGTGAAACTACTTGTAAAGGCATTTATGTTCAATTTGACACTTAATAGAAAAGGCATATGGATGGTTAGACCCTCTTTTCTACTCTGTTATTTCTTTCTTCATGCTTGAATTCATTATTCAGATTGTAATGCTTTTTTATTCTTGATTGTTAATTTATACAGTGAAAAATTTATTGTGGAAATTATTTTTCAAGTTTTGATATCACGTTGATAGTCTTGTTTCTTTATGACATTATGAGACAAGAATTTATGTGAAGTTGACAAATTGAAGGCTTCATCTTCCTGTTTCTTAATTGGTTTTATCCATCTATGTGTCCACCTTTTATTCAGTCAATGGGATATGCTATGTTCTGATCTTGATTTTCATGTTATGTTATAACCTTAAGCCATTTTTCAACCACCTTATTCAAAAAACCAAATCATAAAAACCTTATAAACACTTTTCAATAGACCAATGATGTCCTAGCTTGCCCTTTCACAGTCAAGTGAAACTTTAGGGACTAACATTTTTGGCGTCATTGCCGGGGATGAAGAAACGAAGAGATCTTCCCTAGGGAAACGACAAGTTTACATTCAGATCTTGGAGGTGAACAAGATTTTGGATATTATTTAAGACTGTGATTATTCACCTGGCGAATCCTCTATGGTAATTATGGATCCTAAAAGAGAAGGTAAAGGACCTAAAACTCCTCTAAATTCTTCATCATTTAATAAGAGACCAGTAACCAGGAAAAATCCAGATCCTGAGCCTGTTGCAGCAGTTCCAAATCCTGAAAAGTTACTAAGAAAACCTAAAGTTATTTTCGGACAGTCTTCACTCTTAAAAGGAAAATTATCTTTAGAAATTTCTCAAGGACAATCCTCTGAAATCACCAAAACCCAATTAGATGAAGATGTGAATCCTAAAAGTGAAATTAAACTTGTTATTAAGCCCGATACAGTTTCATTCCCTTCAACTATTTCAGAATTAAATCTAGAACAGTGGAAGTTACTTACTGAACTCATTAAACAAGAGTATCCAGACATATTTCCTGTGACTGAAACTTCAAGAGGTCACAACACAGATATTAAGAGTGAACCAGAGACATCTTCGTCATCTCTTGGATCTGTCTCATCTGAGGATTTTAGATCACATTATTTTTCTTTTGAGAATCCTCTGTTTCTCATCCCGTTAGCTGATCATAGTCCAGAAGAGAAATCCTTATCTGCTAAAGATCAAGACTCAATGACAATACATATAAGTTGTAATACAAAAGGGACTCTTTCTCCTTCAGCACCACCAATCTTACTCACTCCTAGAGCTCAAAAAATCGCTAATATGGCTACAGACAGAATGGACGAAATAGTTGCAGCAAGGTATGCTCCTTTGGTTCTTCCACAATTCATGTATTCCTTTCCACCAAATGATTATATGAGATACTTTCCCAGATTCAATGGAGATGGATCAGTTACTACTAAAGAGAATTTGAGTTCATTTTATAGTTTTGCAGATAATTTCAATGTAGAGCATGCTTATGTGTGAATGAGACTATTCGTACATAGTCTAAATGGGGAAGAAAGAAAGTGGTTCAGGGGTTTTCCTCCTAATCCAATAGCTGATATCGTAGCCTTAGATGATGCCTTTCTTAAACACTGGGCAGACAAGAAGGAATTTTTATACTACACCACTGAAATCGGTGCTTTAAGGAGGAAACAAGGTGAATCAATACTTGATTTTACCAAAAGGTTCAACCAGATGTATGGTAAAATTCCAGAGGAGATCAAACCTTCAAAGACATCAGCTAAAATCACTTTTGCCAATGCATTCGATGCCGAATTTTCCTTGTTGCTTAGGGAAAGAAGAACCACTACCCTCAACCTGATGCAAGATGCTACTTTCGAGGTAGAATCAAACATATTAGCAGCAGACAAATTGAAGTCTAGAAGTGATAGAGACAGAAAAAAACAACAGGAAGAGTTTCCTTCATCTTCTAATTCAACATCTAATTCTAAAATGGATGAAATGGATAAGATGATGAAAACTCTGACATCTAAAATGGAAAGGTTGAATATAGAACAAAAACAACGCAGTAGACCTGCACAGGAGGGTGGTTACAGAAATCCAAATCAGTTCAGGAGGCCAAACAATGTACCTCAAATCTTACCAAGAGAAAGAAAAAACCAAGATGACCAAAGGTTTTGCCTCCTTTTCAGAATAATGCAGTAGATGAGGAGGAGGATGAGGATGATACAGAAGAAGACCCTGTGGTTCATTTGAATGATTCTGAATCATCTCCTCTACATGTGACACATCAGAATTATGAAGATGCTTTGATTGCAAACCAGTTTGAGGAAGGGGATGAAGATGAGATCGTCCAAGAGGAACCTAAAAGGAATAAACACAATCTCAGAACTGGTTCGAATGCACCTAAAGTAAATACACTTGTTTCCACAAAGAAGGCCAATACTCCAGTTAAGACAGGAATTATCAAAGGTGTTTCCAAGATCCAAGTTGATCAACCATTGAAACAACCTGCCAAGGATAGTACTATTGACATAAAGGAACCATACATAAATGTTTTTGCTTTCAGTTTAGAACATGAAATCAACAAAATCAAGATTTCAGTGTCATTATTAGAACTCATGAAAACATAACCCTTCAGAAAGACAGTCCTTAAGGCTCTACAGGCTCCAGCTCATGTCACCTTTTCAGATACAGTCAATCTAGAGGATGAAAACCATGCTATAACTATTGGACCTCACATTGAAGATAGAATTGATGCCTCTCCACCTTTCTACATTTCATTAAATATCCATGACAAGATATTGCACAATTACTTAATGGATTCTGGTGCCTCGTATAATGTAATGCCCAAGGTGGCGATGGAAGAATTAGGGTTGGACATTACTAGACCATATCATGATCTATATTATTTTGACTCCAAGAAAGTCAAATGCCTTGGAGTTATGAAAGATGTGGTTGTTACTCTTTCCCAATTACCTATGAAAAGTGTGGTATTAGATGTTATCGTGGCTGACATACCACCAAAATTTGGAATGCTTCTTTCAAGATCTTGGGCTAAGAAGGTAGGTGGTACTCTATAGATGGACCTTAGCTATGCAACCATACTTGTTTTTGGTGGGGAACAACGAAGATTATACAGAGAAGTTAGATTGGCTTATTTGGTAAGTGATCACAATAATCCCACTAATCATACTATATATGTTGTAGAAGATGATCTTGGTTATTTTATTTTTCATATGAATGAAGAAATGGCAGAAGTATCAGTTAGAAAGACAACAACTACAGTAGGAGACAGTAAAGACAATTTTGTTTGGAAAATGTATTTTGATGGAGCATGTTCTAAAGAAGGTTCTGGAGCTGGTATTGTCTTCATTTCCCCTACAAAGGAGGTTATCCCCATGTCATATAAACTTGAATTTGACACCACTAATAACATCAGTGAGTATGAAGCTTTGTTGTTAGGTTTGAAAGATGTTAGAGATATGGGTGTAGATAAGTTGTATGTTTTCCGAGACTCATAACTTATTATTCACCAGATCAAGAATATATATCAAACCAAACAGTAAAGGTTAAAACAATACAGAAATGAGGTGTGGGATTATGTGGATAATTTCTTTTCGGCATTTAATATTACTTTTGTGCACAGAAATTTGAATCAGCAAGCCGACTCTTTGGCACTTGCAGCTAGGAACTTTAAAACTTCGATGTTTCCTAATTTGAAGTTCGAGTTGAAGTCAAAAATAGATCGTCAATACTAGATAATATAAAACATTGGCAGGTTTTTAAAGATGATGAGGAAATTCAAAGATTTTTGAAAACTATTGAAGAGTTTTCTAACATTTCAATAGATCAAGATGACGAAGATGGGGAAGCAGAAATACAGGCTGCAAAAGTCCTTCAAGATAAAATTGTTGGCCACAAAATCATTGAATTGAAGACAAACCATATGCCCAAAGGTTTGGTTCCACTAGAAAGGATGTTCGATCATAATGATGTTTCCAAGAAGGTTGTTATCCAGACAGAAGAAACAGATGTAGTAGACTGTGACATTAGTCCGAATGCAAACCCCAGGTTGGTCAAAATATCTAGGAAACTTTCACAAAAACAGAAAGAATCATGTTGGTCTCCAGTTTTGATCATGTTTTGCCTATATTATATCACAAAGACCTCCATTTCCATACCCAGTACCACTCCCTTTTGGCCTTGTTTTGACATAATTGACATCTCTTTACCACTCAATGGGGCTACTCAAGGTATT
>ML783491.1:379038-399700 GCA_009831015.1 Picea engelmannii | reverse complement strand
TTTTCTGTTGATGACTTAAATAGGAGATGATAAGTTTCAGGATAGTCATTAGGATTTAGTTTCTAAGAGTGAGTTTGTGTTTTCTTCTTAAGATAGTCTTTAGATAGATATTAGAATCTTACCCGCACATACAGTGTAGCAGCTCGAAGTTTACTTGCCCTGGTTTGACAATTCAGTGTTTCAGGTCATTAAAATCTTTAATATCGCAGCCTGACAAAGCATATGTCGAATTAATGAAACAATATTCAGATATATTTTCCTGGTCTTATGAAGATATGAAGGTGTTTTATACAGATATTATTCAACACAAAATTCCTCTGAAACCTGGATCAAAACCTATTAAGAAAAAGTTCAGGCAATTTAATCCTTTACTATTACCTATAATAGAAAAGGAGATGAAAAGGTTGTTGGAAGCAAAAATCATAGTGCCACAAAGATACTCAGAATGGGTAGCCAACCTTGTACCTTTCAGGAAAAAGAATGGAGAGATAAGGCTCTGTGTAGACTTCAAGAATCTAAACAGGTGCTCTCTGAAAGACAATTATACATTACCAAAAATGGATTATATCTTACAAAGAGTTGTCGGCGCAAAGAGAATCTCTATGCTTCATGGATATTCAGGGTATAATCAAATATCAATAATGGAAGAGGACAAAAATAAAACAACTTTTACCACTCCTTGGGGCACCTTTATGTACGAAAAGATGCCTTTCGGATTGATGAACGCAGGAGCCACATTTCAAAGGGCTATGGACATCGCTTTCATTGGGGAGAAAGATAGGTTTGTGGTTATTTACCTTGATTACATCACTATATTTTCGACATCCAACGAAGAACATTTACAACACTTGAAGCAGACCTTTGAAAAGTGCAGGAGGTACGGTATATCACTTAATCCCAAAAAATCACATTTTGCCATGGAGGAAGGAAAGCTTCTAGGACACATCGTTTCACCTGAAGGTATTAAAATAGATCCTGAAAGAGTAAAGGCTATTCAAAAAATAGACATTCCGAGAAATAAAAAGTCTATTCAGTCCTTCATTGGTAAAAATAATTTTTTAAGGATGTTTATACCTAACTTTGCAGAGATTGTCAAGTACATTACTGACACATTGAAAAAGTATGCATAAATTAAGTGGATACCAGAAGCAAGAGAATCCTTTGAAAGGATCAAATAGGCTATCGTTCAAGCACATGTTCTAATTAGCCTAGATTACTCCAAAGAATTCATGATTTTTTCATTTGCATCAAAGAATACCATAGTTGTTGTTCTTCTGCAGAGAAATGAACAAGGATATGAGCAACCCATCTCCTTCTTTAGAAAAACCCTCAGAGACTCTGAATTGAAGTACGATATAATAGAAAAACAGACTTATGCCTTGGTAAAGTCTTTAAAATCATTCATCATATATGTTCTTCAATCTAAAATTACAACTTATGTCCCAAGCAGTGCAGTCAAAGAAATATTGGTTCAGCCTGATTGTGAAGGAAAACGAGGGAAATGGATAACAAAAATCCTAGAATATGATCTCACCATAAAGCCTACTCAGCTGATAAAAGGACAAGGCCTTGCCAAATTAATGACAGAAACTAATTGCAAAGAAATTGGGTTGTACCATCTTTCAGACATGACATAGGATTCTTCTGTCTAGATAGAAGAAACAAATTCACAGGTAAACAACAAGTATGTTTCTTCAACACGGTACAAAGATGTCGTATTTTTTTTGCTGAACTTTCAATCTCCCCTAGAGTTGGATAAATCAAAATTCAGATCATTAAAGTTAGCAGCTGTAAAGTACTGCATTTTTTATCAAACCCTGTTCTGGAAGGACCCCAATGGTTTTCTGTTGAGGTGTGTGGATGAAAAAGAAGCTAAAAAAATATTTCATGATCTGCATCATGGTGTTTGTGGAGGCCATCATCATTGGAAGGTTTTTGCCTTCAAGATTCTTAGAGCAGGCTATTACTGGCCATTTCTATTCTCAGATATTTTTTCTTAGGTCAGGGCATGTGAACCTTGTCAGAAATTTGCTAGAAAGCAGAAACTTATATCTTTGCCTCTGAAACCAATCATCGCCCATGGACCATTTCAACAGTGGGGATTGGATTTCATCAGATAGATTTATCCTTCATCCTCAGGACAACATAGATGGATTCTTACAACCACAGATTATTTTACGAAGTGGATTGAAGCAATTCTGACTCGGAATACAATAGACAAGGTAATCATGGAATTTCTAAAAGGATATATTTTTTCCATGTTTGGCTATCCTAAAAAAATGGTCACTGATAATGCACAGGATTTTAAATCAAATTCCATGATTGAATTATGCAATAAGTATAGTATCAAATTGGTTCATTCTACTCCCTACTACCCCCAAGGGAACGGATTGGAAGAATCTTCCAATAAAACTCTGATAAGAATTATCAGAAAATTACTAACAGAAAATAAAAAATCATGGGATTCCAAGTTAAAGTTTTCCCTTTGGGCTGATCGTATCAATAACAAGAAGTCTATTGTGACATCTCCTTTCCATATGGTATATGGGACAGAAGCAATTCTTCCAACTCAATTGGGCTTGCCAATCTTAAAGTGTCTACAAGAAGAGCTAGAAGAACCCAATGATGTCCAAAAAAGAATTTTTCAGATGATTGAAGTAATCAAGGCTACATTCGATAAGGGAACTAAGAAAGATGTTTTCAATGAGGGGGATTTGGTGTTAAGATGGGATGCCAGGAGAGAGGATAAAGCAAAACATGGAAAGTTCGATAACCTATGGTATGGTCCTTTTAGAATATCCAAGGTAATGAACAATAATACATTTCTCCTGCATAATTTAGACAACACTGAAACTTTTGGGGGCACAGTGAATGGGAGGTTCTTGAAGCACTATTTTCTCTAAGGGCTCATCAGGTTTCAGTTAGTATAGTAGGATTTCCTTTCAATAAAGACTCCATATACCCAATGGACTTGTTTTTACAGTTATGTTGAGAATAAAAGACGGACAGATGCAGGGAGATCAGTGAATCAAAGATAAAGGAAAAGGCATTGGTCTGTAGTTCTTGGAGTTTATTATCAAAACTCCATCCCCAGAAGGAGCCAATGTTAGTCTCTAATTTTGTCTTGATTTAGTGAGAAACCCTTATCCTAAACCCTTCTTACCTACAATTCATTTTCTGTTTCCAGTTGATTTCGATCTTTGTTTTTAGTGTCTTATGGTTTTCATTTTAGTTTTTGAATAATTTATTTAAGTTTGAAATTGAAAGACATGGTTTTAAATGAGGTGTCACCTTATATGCCTGTTTGAACTTCATAAATTCAAATTTTGCTAAGTCATTAATAGCGCTACGGGAATAAGGCTATTCCCGTAGCGCCAAAATAATTATGCCTTGATATGCGCCTATCATCCAGATTTCGTTATGATGACACGAATCGTGGTTTGAGAGTTCACATGTGTCCCACATAGCTTGGAATCATTTACTGATTCAAACTATTTCATAATCGGATTGCTTTGTACCTGCGAAGGATTCATTTTAAATCGCCCAATTCTCAATGATCATTATATTAAACATGTCTGATTTTGCTGAATTTAGGCACAGGTATTTGCTCAGAGGAATTTTATACACTAATAGATTACAGGTGGAAAATTCAGAACCCAAGGGTGTTAGTTACAACATTGTGTTTTGATGGCGCCAAAGAGGAGTGGACAGGTAGTCAAAATAGAACTCGAGGGTGCTAAACTTCTTGAAGCTTATCCTCAGATGGAAGATGTTGGGTGGTTTGAATTCCTTACCACTTTTCAAGGTTACGATGAGCAGGTCTCCATAGAGTTCGCACTGAACTTTGATGGTCAGGAGGTGGAGATTGGTAACAGAGCAGACAATTTCTAAAGCTTTTAGGTTGGTGGTTGGAGGAGAAATATGGTGGAAGAAAGAGCATGTGGTTACAGAGTTTGTAAACCAATTCCTGTTTCCAGATAAGAAAAATCCGAATTGGAAAAGGGGAGTACCTCGCAGCTGGATTCGACCCGAATGGCACACTGCTTTGATCTTTATCCACAAGTATATCACTTGTGAAGGTAGATTTTCACTAGTCTATATCTACCACATTAGGATATTAATGCATTTAAATGGTGATTACCCCTTAAATCTGCCTTATTTTCTACTCAAAAGATTGACAAAGATGTCAAAGAGAGTGCAGTCACTTTCCACCAATGCTAAGAGCAGTTTGTTTCATCAAGTCCTAATTAAGACTTTAGTTATGTCTGCTTTGAGAGAATTACAGAATCCCTGGAGCTAGCTCACGCAATCTTTAAACCCTAACACACATTCCAACAAACAGAAGAAAGGAAAATGGAAAAAGACTATTACATAGAGCCAAAATATTTCAATTGATGAAACCCCTACTAAATAAGAAATGCCTGACATCAGGGTGAAGAGGAATAGCAGAAGTAAAAGACCTAAGTTGGATCCAGAAATCGAAACGTTTTATGAAGAAGATGTTAAAGGGGAAAATGATTCAGATAAAGATTTCAATACTCAAACTACAGTCGAGCATGAATTGCCATCAACCAGTAAAAGGGGTGCTACAGTCAAAAGGACAAAGGTTAAAGGTGTGTCTGCATCTCAAAAACCTAGAAGGAATTCTACTAGGGTTACCAACAAGTACAGACTGAAGTCAAAGGCCATGTTTAATCCATCAATCAAAGAAGAAAACATCATAGTTATAGAAGATGACTCTGAAAATGTTGAAGAAGGTACCAGGAAAAGGGAAAAAAGAACTTCATTGCTTAAGAAACTAGTAAAAAAAGGTAAACAAATATTTTCATCATCTACAGGACCTGTAACGAGAGATTCAACCAGATTAGCAAAAGCTAAAGAAATGGCTAAAGGTATCAGTGAAATCCATGAGAAAAACAAGATTACCTTGTAGACTCAGATCACATATCAGATGTGCCTGGAGCTATAGATTCAACAAGTTCTGATGAAAAACATAGCTCGCGATTAGTCTCTAAGTACTAAGTTAAAGCAAAAGAACCCAAAGTTTCCCTAAACCTGAATAAGCCTGCACCTTTTGAAGAATGCTCAGGATTCAGGGTTAAAATCAGAACTGATAAAGAAAGGATCAAGGAATTACAGAAAATAGTGAGACAGTTAAAGAAAGAAAAGGCACAAATAAAACAATGGAATGCTTGTCAGCAAGAAAGGATTCAAGTTTTTAAAAAGAAGAAGAAAGAACAAAGGGAATTTCTCAAAGAACTCAGGGAAATAAACTTCAGACTCTATTGGCACAAGGTTGTCATTACCACAAAGCTCAAACAGGAAAATGCTAAAGCTATTGTTGTGATTATATCCTAAAGGTTACATGGAGATTGCTACAATCATGATTTTAATGTTTTCCAGGAAATATGGAAATTTCTACTCATTTTTGGTCAGTGAGATGATAAGACCTCGAACTTCTTGACTAAATCAAACTAATTCCTGTTTTGTAGAATCAAATGTAATGTTGGCAAGATCATACAATATCAAGTTGTTGAGTTGTGATCTATTTTTGGATTGTAGAAGCTCTTTTTGAGTGAACTACCTTAGTAGATAGATATTATTTGAATCTAGTCATTAAAGCTATACTAGATGATAGGATCTGGAGGTTTTGTGGATAGTTTAAATAGACAGAGGAAAGATTATGTGATGGTCGAAAAATTGGAGATCCAGGGGACCTTTTTGTGAAACTACTTGTAAAGGCATTTATGTTCAATTTGACACTTAATAGCAAAGGCATGTGGATGGTTAGACCCTCTTTTCTACTTTGTTATTTCTTTCTTCATGCTTGAATTCATTATTCAGATTGCAATGATTTTTTATTCTTGACTGTTAATTTATACAGTGAAAATTTTATTGTGGAAATTATTTTTCAAGTTTTGATATCAAGTTGATAGTCTTGTTTCTTTATGACATTATGAGACAAGAATTTATGTGAAGTTGGAAAATTGAAGGCTTCATCTTCCCTTTTCTTAATTGGTTTAATCCATCTATGTGTCCACCTTTTATTTAGTCAATGGGATATGCTATGTTTTGATCTTGATTTTCATGTTATGTTATAACCTTGAGCCAGTTTTCAACCACCTTATTCAAAAAACCAAATCATAAAAACCTTATAAACACTTTGCAATAAACCAATGATGTCCTAGCTTTCCCTCTCACAGTCAAGTGCAACTTTAGGGACTAACAGGAGCAAAGGTGTGTGTGTTGAAGAAAAGAGCCATCGAAAGGGGACCTTTAAACATCAAGGCATAGGTTGTATTCTCCACTTTCAATTCACTTAATACAATAATTCATTTCTTCCCTATATAAGCATCTCGTCTTCTATTGTATAATTCCTTGATCATATACATAGACTTCATTAGAATATGTGTGTGTGTGTGTGTGTGTTTCCCTTCTTTGTTGGTTTGTGATTCTCAGACATGCTTACTATTCTACAAACTCAAGGAAGGAGATACAAAGATGACACTAGCAGGGAAAAGCGTTGTTTAAAAGGTATGTCACTTGTAACTCATTAAACTAGTTCATATGATGATGAAGTTTAAGGCGAAGTGTGCATTCTATTCTTTTTTTTTCTAGTTTCCTGTGGAATCTAGGGAGATCTGTTTGTGTCCGCACTTACTGATTAATTCGATAACCCCTGTTATGTTAGATGACTAGGATAGATATCAATTTCATTGAAAAGAACATCAGAATCATCCCCATTGTCATTACTCAAATCCATCTCATCAACTTCATTGTTTTGAAAAGGAGGAACAACCCTATGATCTTCAACATTCCTCCTCTCCCTTTGCATGATTTGAGGGAAATTATTAGGCCTTCTAAACTGATTAGTATTCATGTTTGCATTATGATATGGTATGTTTGGTTGCTTGGCTTACCATTTCAGTTTAGCTATTTCTAAAGTTAGGGATTTCAATGTTCGGGTCACCTCATCCAATTTTGGGACAGGTTTTGTTGGGTTGAAAGAAGAAGGAAGCTCTTCCCTCTGCTTCTTTGTATCCCTATATGATTTTTTCTTCAATGGTTCTGTTGCTAAGATGTTAGACTCAACCTTAATGGATTCCTCTTGTATAGACAATAAAGTGGTGGACCTCCTCTCCCTTAACAGGACAGAAAATTCAACACAAATGCATTTGCAAAAGTGATCTTGGTTGAGGCTTCAGTTGTTTTAATTTCATCATGGATCTTGTTATAGATATTATTGAACCTCTTAGTGAAGCCTGACACAGACTCACCATTATTCCTTCTCAAATCCCCAAAATCAGCGATGTAGTACAAGTAATCTATCTTATCTCCCCATTTTTTTAGAAAGGCCTCATTCAATGCCTCAATAAGGTCAAGATTCACTTTTGAGGCTTTAGAATGCTCATGATTTGATTTCTTGAATCCATTCTTGGGAGCCAACATTCCTTAATAGATTTTCATTCAATGGAGTCACCAAGTGAAAGATGGAAGTAAGTTTTGTGCATGATCTTTGTTCACCATTCAAAGATAAGATATGGTCATTGTCAGAGATGATTTTAATGATGGAAATTTATTTTAAAATGTAGAAACCTTGGCGAATCTTACTAATTCTTCATATGCCAACTATAAATGTTTGGTGATATTTTTGTAAAAATATTCCAATTTCTAAGGATTTTATATAGTTTTTATAAAATTTTGGCGATTTTTGAGGTAAAATAATTTTATCCGATAGAATTTGGGCGAATCGTTTTTAAAATGGTGAATCTCGTTTTTGGAAAAAACATGGAAAATTAGCCCATGAGCGAAATTTAGCCCCTAAAATCATCCATGGTCATTGTCATTCTCCCATGGAAATATGCTTTGTTACTCTGTTCTCCGGAAATGACTCCAGAAGATGTTGGTCCTAATGTATGCACCTAACTTCTAAGGGAAGAGCTAGGCCACCTCAGTTGTTGGAAAGATTGGTTGTTTATGAATTAAGTTTGTTGGTTTTTATGGTTAGCTGATAGATGGGTTTTCAAGGACAAGGATCTAGTTAGGTTGTTCAACAATTATCAACTACAAGGTTTTCCTTAGCTAGAGGCATGCATTCTGGTAAACAGATAAAGGTGTAGAGATAAAAACAAAGGAAATACTAACAAGCATACATTTTGTCACTTGTTGTATTAACTTTCATGCTTAAAATGATATTTCAAATCTAAAATATGTATCTAAACAAAAATACTCCAAACAGGTTTTATGACAATAATCAATTCATTGAACCATAGTTGAAATCAGGTTGTATGACAATAAATAGTTCATTGAGACAATCACTGAAAGGAAAGGAAACAATGCTTTGCATACATTACAGTTTTCATTTAGATAAGATAACAAGACAAACAAGAGTTGAAGAGAAAACAATCTATCACCAAAAATTATATTCACTGGGTGGAAAAACTTAGCAGTTTGATACTTCAAAGCACAACCAAATCCTAATGCTTGATACCCCCAAAAAAATGAACCCATTTACAATCATAGAATCATCTATTTATGCCCATCTAGAGAGGGTTCAATTACCTATCTAGGATCTAAGTTCTGAAGTTCATCTTTACATTACAATTAGATCATGTAGATATAAGCTTCATTGTTACTTCCTAATTACAACTTGTAAACATTTCATTAAACTGAGTAGAGTTGGGTTCAAGTTTCAGTTCATAGGGATAACTCCCCATCACTTTGACCTTAACCACAAACATTGTTCTTATCAAAAGTAGCAATTTATTACAAGTGGTAGTAGTACATCTAAGTAAACCAAAAAAAAAAAATTATATTAGTGCAACTGGAATTATTGTTGATAATTGAAGTGAAAGAGGTGCATAACAAGAGTCTTCATAAGTTGTAGTTGTATGTTGACTTTGAATTGATGCCCACACATGCCAATAACTGGAGACAAATCCTGAATAGTGGTAAACAAAGCTGGCAAAAGTTTCAAATTATTTTCCTTTTTTATAGCAGTAGACATTCAGATAATCTTCTTTAGGAACATGCAAGTTTTTTGGTGTTTCTTTTGCAACTTATGATATTTTTTCTATATATTTGTGTGTTGCAACTCAAGAACTTGGTTTTTTTGCTGCAAATCATGGATTTTCTGCCTCATGTTATCATTATGTTGCTTGAGAGATTGAACTTGTAGATTGTTTTCATCCATGTCCCTATCAAATTCAACTTTTGGCTTAATTTATTTCTTTACTTTGCTTCCATTTTTTAGCCCATGCTCTTCCTCTGCAATAGGTTTATTGAGGTTGATGGAAAGCTTCGATTTCCTTGGTCTCATTTCATATCTGGGTGCTTTCTCAGGTTTTTTATCAATGGTGTCTCTCACAGGTTCATGCACCATTAACATTTTCCCCTTTATCTATGGTTTGACATCCTGTAAAATTTTCTCAGGGACCTGTTCTATATCAGGGATTATGTCATCAGAATATTTCTCAGGGTCTGGGCCAATGTCCACAACATATAGTTCTGGTTCTGGATCAGCAATGTACTCTCTTTTCACATCAACATATTTGACACCTGAGGTCTCCCCTTGACTGCATTTATTCCTGGTCTTGTCCCCTTTAATACCCTTAAATGTATGTGTGGCCATTTCCTCCATGTTGGATTTCAATGACTGTGGGATTTTTCTCCTTTAAGGATGGATCAAACAATGCCTTGGAGTTTAACCTCGACTGGTTGGTGAGCCTGGTCTTCTTGTTAGGTTTGCTTGGTATTTCTGGGACCTGGCTCCCCTTTCTCTTTTTGTTACGCTTTCCACAGGGGGATTTTCAATCTGGGTGTCTAATGATACACATTTTGTTGCAACAATCTCAGGACTGGCTTGCTTAATCCTCCTATGTCTGCTTGTTTTCGACTTGGGAGTTCTATCTTCCTTCATAGAAGTGGACATAGGTTTATCCTCAATATGTTCAGGAGACAATTGGCCTGCTGACTTGGCCTGATATTCTTCCTGTCTGATATAGTTTTTGACATAGACCTTACCACCTTCCCTTTCCATCTGTTGGGGCATCAATTTTCTTCGAGGAAATTCCTCCCTTTGTGGAGTGATGAATCTTGCTTTGTCTAATTAGGTTCTCTCTTTTTTAGGTAAGGTCTTATTTTTGGCTCATTGGGTGGCCTTGAATGAACTCTCAGGTTTAGGAGAAACACTAGTTTCTTGGGAAACCTCATCCTTATGTTCTTCTCATTGTTGATTAACTTCTTGTTCTTCCTCTAACCCTAAAGACATCAGAAAGTCTGTCCAAGGCATGTACAACTCACTTAGAGAAAAGAGGACCAATATTTTAATGAACCCTTGGTGGTAGAGGATTCTATGAGCCAATTCTAGGTAATTCTAGATTCTCTTAGACATCTTAGTTAGGATTTTAATCAAATAGAAGGGGAGGTTTAGTTCTTTGTCACCATTTAAATGCATGAGGAACCTAATGTGATAACAATGAATGCTTGAGAACCTATCTTCCCTCGT
This sequence comes from Picea engelmannii, assembly GCA_009831015.1. Classification (NCBI taxonomy): domain Eukaryota; kingdom Viridiplantae; phylum Streptophyta; class Pinopsida; order Pinales; family Pinaceae; genus Picea; species Picea engelmannii. The sequence continues at coordinate 389,193 of ML783491.1, read as the reverse complement.
GATATATCTTTGGATTGCAGATAGAATGCCTCTCCACTCTTCTTTAAGCTAAACAATTGATATGCCCTGGCTCCAATCGGGGTTTTGATGCTTTGCCACTAGAAACTTATTGTAGACTTGAGCTGAAAATTTACCCTTTTTAAACCACCTTTCATCACTAATGGGGAGAATGCTCGCTCCAACGATGAAGTTCTCTGTAATGTGAATGGTCGTGTCCCCGAGTTGAGTCTAGAACCCATTGAAGTTTTGCGTGAAGATTATGGAAACTCCTTTGTGATGTCCATTGAAGGAGTATATGAAGTCAAACCATTCTCCTCTGATAAATATATCCCTAATTTTTGGTATAGCCTCGAACAGTTCGAGCCCTGTTGGCTCTATTCTATTCAACTTCCAACATTCTTGGGGTGATACCATCGTGACTTAGTTGCTTTTGTGGAGAGTAGTGGTCAAGAGTATGTGTTGTTTTGGGTTTACTTACCACCTGTAATGATAACTACACACAAACCTACAATAATAATTGCCTGAGGCACAAACATGCATGATCTTAGCATAAAATTTGTAATTATAGATGAACAAGGTAAAAATGCACACGATCTCGAGTGCACAGTGATATGTAAACGCATGATGGGCACAAACACACTGTTATTTAAACTTTTAAATATTTTTAAAACAATAAAATTCATAAAACAACACTTGTCTATTGATTGCAAGAATGAGGGCATTCTTGCAATCAATACCCCTTTGCATCAATAGGCCTAAGTTATCCTTTTTGCAACACACACAATGACATAACCATGGTGATGTGACTTATTTAATTCAACTCATGACTTGACTTAAACTTATAAAGAGAAAGGAACTAATAAAAAGAAAATAGAAAATTCAAATGAATCAATGCACCATGAACAAAAAACTAACTAGAAGCTAGGTTGACATATGGATGGGCTGATTGGAGGAATAGAAGGAAAAGATGCAGAACTAGGATTTAACAAGAAAGTTGATTTCCCAAATTTGTTGTAAGCCATATTATTCAGATGTACATGTAGTTTCATAGCGCATAGTGTATCCCTCTCATGTGCAGAGAGGATGTGACATCATGTTTTGGAATGAACCACTTGGTAGGAATGAGGGTGGAAGGTGTACTCGTATGCTAGCTTGATGTTGAATCAGAGAAGTTGAATCTTTGATTAAAGGGGGGAATGTGAGATGGAATAATCTTAATATGTGATATGGTTATGTGACATGGAGTAATCTATGGTTGTGTGAGATAGAATAATCACAGTATGTAAGATGGTTGGGACCAAGTTATGATTAAGGGGGAGTTTAACATGTTGATGAACCATGTAGGTGTAGAGGATTCCTAGAGAATTGGAAAGTACAAAGGATGGTACCCATGTATCTCAAAAGATGGATTTCCTTTTATATGGACAACAACGATCAGTTTTCTATACAAAAGGAAGGAGGAAGCATGTTAAAAAATGAAGCCCATAGTGAAGAAAGCTTAGTCCAAGGGAAGTTGGTGATAGTTCTAGAATTATGATTCTATAAGCCCATAGAGGCATTGTAATAGTTAATGTTGCAGTCATAATTAAGGGGGGGTGTTGGAGAATGATAATTATTCCCTCTAATTAGTTTGTCTTTCTAACTTTTACAGTTACAAATAGTTCAGGTAGTTGATCAATTTTATGAAAATTTGATCAGTTATACCATTGTAACTAATATATCTAGCTTAATATAAAATAAATATCAAATATGTTTGTGTTGGGTATTAGCTCTGCAATTCATTTGTGCAAGTTATGTATTTATGTTGTGGCTATTTTCATATCCCCACGGGGTGCCTTACAATCATGAACCTTTATAGGGCCTGCGACACTGTGACATCTCTCACTTGGTTGCTTGAAAACACCAAGGATACTTCATCTAGACTATGCCTCTTCACCTAGAGCATACCTATACTATGTTCTAGGATACCGACGAGTCACACTCCTACTCTAGGGAAACTCTTGTATACTTAGACATTTGTTAATTGTTTTAACACTCAGTCACATTTAAGCATACATCTGGGAGAAACCAAGAGAACAACATAAAAAATGAAATAGACAAGCAAAACATAGATATAGTGAGGGTGACACTAACCATGCCTAACACCCGACTAAGTCTTTGTTATTGTAGAACATTTACAGCATGAGAATTATCGGTTTGGTTTATAACTTTAGCAAAATCAAATGACTCGCCTCACCTCACCAAGACAATCATCAAAAGATCTATCACAACTGTTTCCACAGCTACCTGCAGTGCACCTCAAATGTGCCCCCAACCCCATACATGCCATCTCTTCGTTTCCGCAAACTCTACCTCTTTATTTCTACAAACTTCACAAATTTTGGTTTTGCTCACACATGCCTCCATAGACCTGCATTTCCAGACTTAGCCAAAATATTCCCAAGAGAAATTCTCCCAACTCTATCATCCAAAACCTCCTCCTCAAGGTAACACAAGTCCTCCTAGAGTGGAACAACTTGGATATTTGAGGGAGCTCCTCCTCTTCGTTCACCTCAAAATCACAGAGCTCTCCTTGTCTCTAATTTCTTCCAAAAATTTCCTTCCTTGGTTGTGTGCCCTTGTTCTCTTATAGGATCTCCAAAGATCACCATCGTGAACCATCACATCCTTTGGGGGTTTCACTCCCCTTCGTGAACCCATGTTCAAACGAATCATTGTGCCCCTTCATGACCCAATCATCCAAACAAACCCATGCATGTGTCAACCATCATGCCCCTTGGGACTGGCGCGCCCCTCATGTCGGCATGCCCCATCCATCAAATCGACTCCCACATGCCCTTTAGATGAGTCAGGTCGAATCTCCTAAGTGCACCCCCTATTCCTTAGCCGATTCATTTGTTTGGTGGAGCACCCATGTATTTCCCTCAACCCTTTGTCAAACTGTTCGTCGTCTTACTTGTGTCACAAGGAAACTTGGGTGGAGTCGCCCCTTGGCACATTGCACATCCAAGGAACCCAAAATCCCACCTATATGAATACATTCATTTCTTCATTCGCACATAAAATCCTTCCTTCCCAATTCGGATTGTGGTGGAAGTACATGCGCTCGAGCTAAGATCCTAAGGCCTTAAAGTTGTAGCAATAGTCAAATTATAGTTATTTATTTTTCCTCTAATGAACATCTATTTTTGAGGCGTAGAACTCTGCGATGTCTGTGACTCAAATATGTAATCACAGAGAAATGGTTTCACTGAAAAATCCCAATAGAAGTCATATAACCATCCTTTCACATGACTATATCTAAAATGGCGGCGTTGTCGCTAAAGAGTTGAGTTAGCCATGGAAGGTGAAAGTATTTCCAGATGGCATATATGTGGATTGTTGGAATTGACAAAGTGATTGTTGTATGAGGGATATTTTGAAATAATTGCATTCATTTTTTAATCGACATTTCATACTAAGCCAATGTCCAGAAGAAATCCAAGTCTACTTTGAATTTTGAACTATAGAACATTGTCATAAGTAGTGAAAAGTATTATCAGAGGCATTCACATTCTACTAACATTTCCATTTCATTTTGTTCTCCAGTCTCATTTCCATATAACGATTCATCCACTGCATTATTTGTGGAAGAACTCTATAAAATATATAGACATTGGCGGAAATGTTATTGTAACTAATCCAACTTGTCATGTCCCCACAACGTGCCTTGCGATCGTGCACCTCTTGGGTGTGCGGCACCACAACATTTCACGCTTGGATTCTTGGCAACACCACGGTTACTTCATCCGAACCATGCCTCTTCACCTAGAGCATACCCATACTCTGTTTTAGGCTACCAACGAGTCACACTCCTACTCTACTGCACCTCTTGTATACTTAAACATTCGTTAACTTCTTTAACACTTAGTCATTTTTAAACACACATCCAAGAACATGAGAATCCAAGAGAACAATAATGAAACAGAAAAGAGAAACACAGATATAGTGCGGGCGGAAAAAATCATTCCTATCACCCAACTAAGTCTTTTCTATTGAAAAATAGTTACAACATGAGAACTACTAGCTCATTTTACATCTTTAGCAGAGTCAAATGACTCACCTTACCTCACCAAGATAGTTATGAACATATCTGTAACCACAAGACTCTCTATTGTAGTCGTCTCTGCAACCACCTACAATGCACCTCAAACGTTCCCTCAACCACATATGTTTCGTCTCTTCATTTCCACAAACTTTGCCTCTTCGTTTCCACATACTTCATAGATTTCGGTTATGTCCCACACATCCCTCCACAGACATGGGTTTCAAAAATTAGCCAAAATCTACCCAAGAGGAATTCACCTAGCTCTGTCCGTCAAACCCTCCTCCTATAGGAAGCACAAGTCTTCCCATGTGAAGTGACTTGGCTCCTTCTCTTCGTTTGCCTCAAAATCACATAGCTCTCATTGTCTCTAAGTTCTTCCAAAAATACTTCTTTAGTTGTGCACCCTTGTTCTCTTATAGGCTCTCCAAATCTCACCATCGTGAACCATCATGTCCTTTGGTGGTGTCGCGCCCCTTCATGGACTTGGTCAGCCAAACAAACCCATGCATTCTCAACCATCATGCCCCTTGGGACTGATGCACCCATCCTTGGTGTGCCCCTCATGCCGACGCACCCCATCCATCAAATCAACTTGTCCTCTTGGGTGTGTGCACCCCTTAGGTGAGTTAGGTTGAATCTCCTAAGTGCTCTCCCAATGTCTTAGAAGATTCGTCTGTTTCATGGAACACTCAATTATTTCCCTCAACTCTTTGCCAAACCATTTTTTGTTTGACATACATCTCAAGACACCTTGGGTGGAGTCGTCCCTCAGCACATCACGCTCCCAAGGAACCCCAAATCCCCTCTATATGAATACTTTAGTCTCCTCATTTTCACCGAGCGTCCTTCCTGCCCAATTTATTATGTGGTGGAAGTGTGTGTACTTGAGTTAAGCTCCTAAGGCCTTACATCCTCCCCCACCTCAATTCATTGTTTTCCTCGACAACATCCACAAAATATGCAATCTCAAAGTCTCTACCCAAACGTGTGCCTCTACTGCAACTAAGTCTATTGGAAACCCCAAGTTTTGTGCCAACTGGAAACCCCAAATTCTACCAAAGTGGAAACCCCAAGTTTCCACAAACCAAATTGTATCACACCCAACTCCACACGATGTGCTTCCTGAGTCCATGAGTTCTCTTAATCCAACTCCAAGGATGAAATTCACCCAACTCTGTTGCACTATCTCGCTACGATGTTGCTTCCTTGTTGACGTTCGGTTCCGTTGTTGCTATCGTTGTCTGCTACAACTGATTGCTTTCCACTTCACTTCAAAATTTCACCTAAATGTTGAACTCATGTGACCTTGTTGTTGCACCCATACTTCAACAAATTATTCCATGTCTCCACACATTGAATTCCCCCATGCTTTGAACTAATTGGGTAGCTAGTCCAACCGTCACACCCAACTCATGAGAATGCACTTCCTCATGCTCAAACTTAGTCTTTTATGTCGCATCTTCGTCACTCTGTCCAACTCCAAAAACTAAGGCAAGTATACACCCTTACCTCATCATTGTTTCCTTCATCTGATCTTCGTCAATGAGATCCTCCACAATGTCTAAGTGCTTCACTTCAAACCTACTGGTGTGTCCGTACTCTTGACCCCCTTGTCATGTTGTTTCTCTCACCCAAGTCCTGAACTAGTTGAATCGTCAGTCCAACTGTCACACTCCTTGAGTTTGCACACCCTCATGCACAAACTGGTCACTTCCGATCTCCACAATCTCAAACCCAAGCAAGGTCTCTCATCACCTTGGTGCACTATGTAGTCACCCCAAAATAAAGTCTTCTATGGAAACTTGACTCCACTATCCTCCTCATGGTACAATTAGTCAATTTGCATGAAAAATTGCATGCCCAGACTGCCTTTGCCTTACTACTTCATCATTCGTCCATGTTGTTGCATCTACATATCAATGCCTTGGAATGGTTAGGATTCACCCTCAACCATGCTTCCCAAAGTAAGAGAAACACACATGTCCAAATACTTTCTTTATGCTACAATTTGACCATCTGCACAATCCTTCAAATGAAGGCAAGTCCCTAACTCACCTCCTTCTGTCAAGTCACCTCAACACAACTCAACATCTGCAATGAGTGTGGATAACATGCCTACACTCCTCAAACGTCCCAACAAGTTTTCCAAAACACTCAAAGTAAGATGAATCACCTCAAAGAACTTCCATGCCTTAGGCATGTCTTCCAACCTCAACCAATGACCCCCGTCGAATCTCTAAGTCATCGCACAATCGTCTACAAGTCACTAAGGTGTGCTATGCTTCATCCAATGTCCCATATCAAAGGCGAGTGAACACCACCAGAGTCACTTGGTCTACATTCTGCCCAGTCAGATTGACTACCAACAATTTTATGTCGGCTTCCTTGCTAATTCCATCCATCTCCTAAAACAAAATTACCTTGTACTCGCTGCAAGCATCTAAACTCTGGCATTGTCATCACAACTTGTCAAGTCACCACCTAACTCAAAAAATATGGTTAAGGAACCAAGAACTAGGGTGCCTCATCGAACCTGTCAACTAAGAATGAATAGACTTAACTTCACCGCCCACTTCACCGCAACGACATGTCCACTGCATCTCATCAAAGAGTTAGGCAACTTCCTCAAGCCACCTCCACAACTGCATCCAAATTTGCCTAAGTCAACCACAAGAATTGTCCTAGTAGGTTGTGCAAATCTCTTTGCACATTCACCCAACCAAAGCATCCCAAAATTGTTGCAAGACTTCTTCGAATCTACACCACTTGAGTCACCCTCAAGTCTGTCGGTTTTCACCATGAAAAAACAATGCACTTGAACCACCAAGTCATCCATCTTCCCTTCAAAGAACCCACTCCAACACTTGGAAAAAAACAAGAACTCAAGCCAACCATACCTTTCCCAACGACATCCTTCGCTACAACCATATTCTAAGAATGTTGTCTTGGACCTCCGTTTTCCCAAGCAACTGACTCTTCACATGAACTCACCTCAACCACTATTTGCTATGATACAAGGATGAGTTCATCTGTCCATTTTCAAAAATCTTCTAAGTCCAAATTCCACATGAAACCGGTCAAACTCGTCTCCAATGTCTTGCCATCTCTACACCTTGACTACTTTCACTTCAAGGCACCATCCATCCACCGCCTGACTGTCAATTCATACTACTCCTAACCGACTGTCGTAACTATGTGAAGAGCTACTTCGTTCGAAGGTCACGATCTCATCCAACAACCCAACTCAACTCAACTACAACACAGAGACATCATGATGGAAACCTACTCAACCAACTTCCTAAAGAGGAGCTGCTCTAGGTCACCGCAAGTCCTCCAATGCACCCAAGTGCTTCACCTCATTGCAACCTAAAATTGCTCCCTTTCGCAATCACTTCTGCAATCACCCTCTACGTTTGGCTTCCATGATCACTTATGCGGTTATCTCTACGACAAGTCGTGCAAGGAATCCTATGTTCATTTGCCTTTTCCAAGTTCTCGGTTCACCAATCAAACTATACTTCTGGTCTCTCTAAGGTGTAGACAACAATTCCGGCAATGACTTCTGTCACGAATGAAACCAACCAAGTTTTCTTTTGCGATCAAGTTCGTGACAAGTTCTACAATGAACTCTGTGATGAGTTCTGTGATCATCCACTCTGTCCAAGTGCTTTGTTTTACCACAAACTATGCTCTCGATCTATAGAAGGTGTGCGCCCAGCTCAACCATCCCATCGCACCGTCAATCGAACCTCTATTGTAAGTCTAATGAAAAGTCTTTGATGAACAAGTTCATCGCAATGAACCGTTCACCAAGGCTGTGAACGCTCCCACTGAAGCATCTTCGCAACAAACTACCTTCAGAGTTTGCTCTGATACCATCTATCATCGAGATAGTGGTGAAAAACTCCCCAACCCTTCTCCAAAATCCACAACGAATCCACTCCGATACCATCTGTCACATCCCCACGTTCCTTGCGATCGTGCACCTCTTGAGGGCATACAACACCGTAATGTTTCACACTTGGCTGCTTGGGAACACCAAGGTTACTTCGTCCGAACTACATCTCTTCACTTAGAGCATACCCATACTCCATTCTAGGCTACCAGCGAGTCACACTCTTATTGTAGTGCAACTCTTGTATACTTAGACATACAATAACTACTTTAACACTTTGTCATTTTTAAGCATACATCCAAGAACATGAGAAGCCAAGAGAACAATAGAGAAACATAGATATAATGCGGACGACACAAATTGTGCCTAACACCTGACTAGGTCTTCTTTATTGCAGAACAATTACAATATGAGTACTACCAACTCGATTTACAACTTTGGCAAAGTCAAATGACTTGCCTCACCTCACCAAGACACTCATGAATTGATCTGTCACCACAATACTCTCTGTCGCAACTGTCTCTGCAACCACCTGCGGTGCACTTCAGAGATGCCCTCAACCACAGATGTGTTGTATCTTCGTTTTTGCAAACTCTGCCTCTTCGTTTCCACAGACTTCACAAAATTTTGGTTCTGCCTCACACATGCCTCCACGGACCTGTGTTTCCAAACTTAGTCAAAATTTTCCCAAGAGAAATTTGCTCAACTATGCCCTTCGAACCCTCCTCCTCAAGGAAGCACAAGTCCTCCCATGTGGAGTGACTTGGCTCCTTGAGGGAGCTCCTCCTCTTCGTATGCCTTAGAATTACAGAGCTCTCCTTGTCTCTAAGTTCTTCCAAGTGTCCTTCCTTGGTTGTGCCCCCTTGTTCTTTATAGGCTCTCCAAAGGTCACCATCGTGAATCGTTGCGTCCTTATGGGGTGTTGCGCCCTTTCGTGGACCCAGTCGCCAAAACGAACCCATGCACTCTCAACCGTCATTCCCGTTGGGACTAGCGCAACCATCCTTGGTGTGCCCCTCATGCCACCACACCCCATCCGTCAAATCGACTCATCGTCTTGGGTGCACATGCCACGTAGATGAGTCATGTCGACTCTCTTAAGTGCGCCCCCCATGCCTTAGTCGATTCATCCGTTTGATGGAGCACCCAAGTCTTTTCCATCAACTCTTCACCAAACCGTTTATTGTTTGACTTGCATCACAAGGCACCTTGGGTGGAGTTGTCCTTTAGCACATCGTGCACCAGGGAACCCCAACTCCCCTCTATTTTAAATAAAAAATATATAATATAAGATATTATAGGAATATTATAAGATGAGTTTGACGTTAAATTTAAAATTGTTTTTAATTAATTAAGAATTTTCATAGTCTTACCGCGAGGTAGATGTCGTTAAAGTCGAATTACGAAGTCCTCTTGTGGAAAGCAGTCACATCATGTGACCTTTAACCAATCATAAATAAACATTTACGTCCGGAGTCCGCTCACGTCTTCCAAGTTCCACGTTATACAGTAAGTGCAATTGACAAGGAATTCCAATCCCGGTTTTATTTTTTATTATTAAAAAACAGTTGGCAAGAATTCTCCAATACCGGTTTTATTTTTTAAGAGATCACGCGGCGGCGGCGGTCACTTCAACCCTCCGTGATAGACTCAATCACGGAGGTTGTGAAGCAATCCACAATTTGATGCTGATGCTCCGAAACAAAAGGTTTATTCTTACTGTTATACCACTCGTTTATGTAACAAAATATAACACGCAATGTCGATGATGGAGTCGGTCACAAAACATCGCTGCAACCTCTTTTTCGAACTACTTTTGCACAAATTCTCACAATCCTTTTAATGTAAGTTGGAATTAGAATCTAATTTTCATAATACATTCTTTGGGTTGCAGCTGAAGCGAAAAAAATTCACCATCGGTTTACATTTAGATGAAAACTTTTGTTTTCAAATCTTCTACATGGTTTTTCTGATTCGTTGTGTATAATATAGTACAATATACAAATATAATGTATCAAAAACAAATGAGCGGCTATTCATCCTCCTGATAAACACCGGTGTTGAGAGAAGCCGGAGTTTCCCAAACATCGAAGACATCCTCTTCATTATACAAAACAAAGAGACGATTTCCCCCAACAGAAATATCGGATATAGCCCCTCCACATGCTCCACG
>ML783491.1:357657-372935 GCA_009831015.1 Picea engelmannii | reverse complement strand
ATATATATATATATATATATATATATATATATATATATATATATATATATATATATATATAGCAAAGGCTGACAAAAAATTGCTCACGGGTTTCTACTAGATTTGAGAAAGGACACTCTAGATAATGCAAGAAAAGAACGAAGCAACAATTTGGTTACATTTTTAGCATTTAAAAAAGAAGCAAGTTCAAGAACTTCTGCCTGTAAATGACACGAAGCAATTTAATTGAAATCTATCAGAAAAATATGAATAGCAGATCCTCTAGGGATCCATCAAGATAACAAAAAATGGCCTCTATTACGATTTGCAATTACAATGAATGCTAGACAATAGCAACTTTCTGGATTGAAAGAAATATTTAATAAACGATATACTTTATAGAATTGTTTTTTCAAAAATGATTTGACAAACCGAGATTTTTTTCAATTCAAAAGGTCCTCGGGGTATACTATTAGCTCAAAAATCAAATATTATTAATTATCCTTGAATTAATAGAATTCAGTCAAACGAATTGGATAAAATAAACCTGGGTGCTCATTATAATTCATGAAATCAATTCAATTCTCACCTTGGAAGCAAATGATAATTTGTATGTGACAATATAATTTTTTATCATACGTACAACCACCCATTTCATCATCAGCCGAGAGCAAGTCCTAGGTGCATTTTTGACATCATAGAAGCCCCTTGGACAGAGAAGCTTAGCCAAAAGGATTTATGCATTCGAAAATGCACTATCCATGAGTTAATGTGGGGGAATGTTTCCAAGGTTCACCAAATATAATTCTCTCCCAGAGTAAGAGAAACAAACTAACTAGAGAATGCATTAATATATTATGAAAAAAACTATATTTGAGGAGAACTGTAATAGGAGAAAAAGAAGGAAAGGAAACATGGATAATTTGAACAATTACCTTTATTATAGATTTTTACAGCATTGGCTACATACAATACTAGAAAATTTATTGGAATACTACAAGGAGAACAAGAAGGAAAGAAAACATGGATAATTTGAACAATTACCTTTTTTATAGAGGTTTACAATGTTGGCTACATACTGTTACACATTATTTTGGTCATCTTAGTGATCCATTGACAAACATGTGTTCATGTTCCCAAAAGGAGCCTTTCTTCAGGAGGAAAGTGACTGACTTTATTTTATCAAGAACCATGTTAAGGAGGTTGTCGCAGGCTGCACCATAAGTAGGGTGCAACGATGCCTGGTCGTCGCCTTTTGCCCTAAATCTTGATTACGACGTCTCTGCAAGCTTCCCTAAAGCTAGGGTGTGACGATGTCAAAAGACTAACAAAAGGTTAAGTTTCATGAAAGTTCTAGAATGGGATCTTCTAGAATATGAGGTGGCGTCCGTATGGTTGGGATCCTACTCGCTTCTCTGATTTGGTGGGATCATCCTAATCTCTTCAACCATCTCTCTTTCCCTTATATAAAGAGGGATTTCTCATGGAAAAGGCTAAGGTTAATACAAGCAAGATTATTATTGAATAGGCCAAGAATTAGATGAAGAATTCTACTTCATTTCATACTTGAGGGATTCATTTCAACTTATCAAGTCATTGTGGATCTTTTTCATTCAAGATTGGAGCAAGTGTGTGTTGGAGCAAAGGGTCATCGGAAGGGGACCTTGCAACATCAAGGCCTTGCTTGTAATCTCCACTTTCATTATTATATAATACAACGATATGTTTCTTTCCCATAAAACTCATCTCATTTTATTGTATGATTCCTTGATCACATACATATGTTCTCGTTGAATATATTATTGATTTCACTTTGGTTGGCTTGTGTTCCTTTGCAAATCCAATATCACAGGAGCACTGGAGTGGAGCTAGGATGACAATGGCAAGAGGAAGTGATATTTAAATGGTATGTTTCCCATCTCTTGCTAGATAGTATACTCAATGATTAGAGATTAGGGAAAGCGTCATGTTCTGTTATGTTTTGTTCTAGATATAGGTGGATATAGGGAGATCTGTTTACGTCTGCATTTACCGATAAGTCCCATAAAAAAATTGGCGACCATACTGGAGATACGACCTCCTTTTGATTTTTTGCTTCCCATTTGCCTTTATCTTTCTTTCTTTTGATAAATTTCATTCTCTGAGTCTATGGGTGATCCATTTAGACTCCCTGGGTTTAGAAGTTCCTTTGGAATTTTTCCCTTTCTTCCAAATTTTTTAAATTCACAGAAATCATCGCATTGTACCTTATTAACAACAGGTGATGACCCTGAGATGTTGCTCTCTACTTAGCCAATCTAGTACGACGATGTCGCACCATGCTCTGCCAGTAGCCTGTGACAACCCTTTCTCGTCGCACTGTGTCCCATACCCAACCTGCGACGACTCCTATAGATTTTGATGGAGTGAGTCATCTTGTCTTTTACCACCCAGATTTTCCTTAGTAGCCTGGGGTGAAATTTCTATGCCCGTGATAAATTGATTCCTGAGTTTGAAGCTTTCTTGTGATTGGTTTTTAGAGATTGAAAGTCATGCTTTGCATTTTGCAAGTTTTTTACTTTTTCTCATTGTCACAAGGATATAATCTCACATCCTGATCTGAGTGCTTGTTTGAAAAAGGGTCTTTGGTTTGTTCTGAGTTTTGGATTCATTTTGTTTGTCAGATTGGTTGTTGATTAAGAAACATTTTTTCTTGCTTATGTCAAGAGTTTTTCTTGTCTTTTTCGTTTTTGTCTACATTATGAATTTGATTTGGGAATTGGGTTGAGAATGTCTTGATTTTCCTGGATTACGTTTTCCCTCCGTTATCACATCTCTGATTTTGTCTTGGAAAGGAAGAATTGAATTCATTTATTCTTTTTAGGTAATCCATTATACGAAAAAATTTACCTTTGAAATATTTGTAAAGAGAAGAAATTGATAAATTCTTAGTTCATGATTGTTTGGAATTGTGTTCATTCGGAATTAAGGAATTGCAATTGGTAGCATGTTGTACTTCAAAAGAAATACCTTCTCCCTACTGTAACTAGAATTCATTGAATTGAAAATTGCACATTCATCTCTTTTTTTCATTTTTATTGGGTCAAGGTCACAACATCAATTGTTTCACTTCCATCTCCCTTTTTGAGTAAGCAACCGCCTCTAAAACACAACGTAAATTTAAAATTTATTAGTAACTTTTAGTTTCTAGGGATATTTTCACCAACATTAGCTAGGATAGTACTTTGGAACAGGTTGTGAGGTACACTCTCCAAAGCATCAAAACACACAATAATATATTTTGGTAGGGAGAGTTCAAATCCAATTGTTTCATTTTGTCCTGGGAAGCTCTTCTCACACAAGGGTCAAAACTGAGGTCGCATTAAGACGAGCAGAGTTACTCACTTTGCTTTGTTGTTATTGGTGTAGATATTGCGCGTATTATGGGGGTCACTTGAAGGTATACCCACAATTATGAGTGGAAGCCTTTCGAGTTGATTTCGGGCTAGATACCCTACCTTTGCGTCTATATTGGAATGTCGATTGTTTCCCTAGGAATTATCGTTGTAGTTGGTAACCTTAGTAGCCTATATCTCTAGGGTCTTTACACGAGGTGATTGTGGAGGGGAAAGTCTTCATGGTACCTGGAATCGACGTTAGACAAACCCACTCGGGCTCCTTGGAGGGTATACCCATGATTATCTGTGGGAGCTTGCACTAGGGTATAAGTTCGTCAAGCAAGTCGTCAACATAATTTTTCCACCCGCTTATCCCAACCCCTTCTTGTCTTAATTTCGTGACATTGGATTTCATCACCAACTAGTGACTTCAAAATAAGAAGGTTTGTTTACTTGGTTTGATTCCTAGATTTTATTAGTGAGTGTTGTTTGTTTCCTCTAGTCGGCCATAGATTTTCTTCGTTCTCTACTTGGCTCAAGCAACATCATCCTTTTTCGCTCACATAGGATGTAAGGGCTACCCCCGAAAGATCCGTAAGGTTACTAACCTTTGCCTCCTAACTCACCAGAAGTCTCTCTTGAGGGAGTAGTCAATAACGAAGTAGCTACTGAAGTCGGAAGCACACACTCTTTAGAAGGATTTCGAATTGTTTCAGACTCTCTAGAGGCATTCAAACTTACCCCTCTCAAACCAGACACACGTATACTTCGGATGAATTCATCCAGAGAAATCGTTGTTGTTGATAATACTGAAATACCTACTAGACCTAACGCAGGATCTGGAGTAGAGGATCCAATTTTTCAATGTGAACCATTTAGGACCCCAGCTCATATTGTTGGAACTTCTGCTTTTGGTTCTAGCCCTTTGACAGTACATGATCTGTACGGTAACCTAGGATCTAGTCCTAATCGACCTATGGCATCACAAGTGCCAGAGACGTTTGTTACTTATACGGCACGTTTAGACCATTTTACTGGTACTACCAGTAACATCACCACCATTCCAGACCAGTTGTTGATTGGTTCTCACTCGATTCCTCCTCTTTAGATGGCCCATTCTACTATGTTCCCACAAGCTACCACGATTCCTACCGGAAATGTGGTTATCTCCCAAGCTCTGATTGGGACACCACTTCCACCTAGATCAAATCCATCGCTTCCCCCTGGGTATAGAGCTTTGAATACTTTCGTTGCTATCCCTACCCAAGTTCCATCCGGAGGTTCTGGACTCTTTGGTCCTCCTAGGTACAATGTTGTTGTTGGTTTTGTTCCTACACCTGCCCAGGTCCTCTCCAGAGAGTCTTATGTTCCTCCTCCACCTTTGCTTGGAGGATCTGGCCCTAGTGGCTCCAATCCACTTGGAGGTACCAGTCTTTCTATCACTTCTAGTTTTCATATTCCTGTTGGAGGTCAACCTCAAGCTGGGGGGAAAACTCAATTTGGGGGACAACCTCATATTGGGGCACAACCTCAACTTGGGGGGCAACCTCAATCTGGGGGACAACCTCAGATTGGGGCACAACCTCAACTTGGGGGGAAACCTCAGGTTGGAGCCCATAACTCATTATATGGACAGAGTGTGCCTGTGGTACAATCTTTACCCTGGAATATTCCTTTCCAAGGAAATATACAACCTTCCGGGGGACAACATCCTCAATTTAAATCTTTCATACCCCCTAACCTCGGTCAACCGTATCCAGGTTCTTTGAATACCACTTGGGGTCCAAACGTTCAACCTAGTGTTCCCTTTCAAGAGAACCCTCCTAATCAATCTAATCCTATGGGATATGTCCCTAAAAATCCTCCACAACCAAATTTTTCAGGACTGTCTCCTTATTTGTAGACCGCTTATGGTCCTACTAGTATACCTATGGGGTTTCCCCCTCAAAATTACCAGTTTCCACAAGTGAACCGACATTTGCCTTTCCTGGCCACTTTGGATTTACCTGATCTGTCTAGTATTTTGAATGATCCTATCTTACATTATCCTTACTAGCCCGTCATACCGGCCAAGTTACCATCCGACATTCCCAAATTTGACGGTCGAGCAGGAGAATATCTGAATAATCATGTTATGACGTTTCATCTGTGGTGTTCATCCAACTCCTTGATGGATGACTCCATCAGATTACAAATTTTCCAACGAACTCTCACGGGTTCGACAACAAAATGGTACATCGAGTTACCATGAGGTTTCTTCAATGACTTTAACACCCTAGTTATGGCCTTTCTGACACATAACTAGTTTCCAATTTTATATGAGACAAGAACCGGAATTTTGAGTTCTTTCAAGCAATCCTCATGCACTCATATTTATGATCACATCCATGAGTGGAGGAGGAGAAGGCGTCTAATCAAAGTTCCCCTTCTTGATCAACTATTGGCTAAGTGGTTTACCAAATCACTCATTGGACCTATCGCTCTTGATGTCGCCATGGGTGGTGTTGTCACTGAAGAGCAGGTGATTAGTTGTGCTCAATATATGGATCTCGTTTATTCGCAAACGAGAACGCTTTATGATTTGATCCCTGACGCTCCTCATCCTTCCACAAACCCTACCCAAAAACCTCCAACAGCTTCTCATGCTATTGATGGTGTGATTGGAACCTTCCACGTTGAGACCCAGTAGATGCAAGCTGGTCACACCAATCCCAAATATAATAATTCTAATGTACAAAATACTCCTGCTCCTACTCCTTCCACCAGTACGACTGTTGAAGTTAATTCTGTTCAATCCGCGCCTACCGGAAAGAATAAAAATAAAAATAAAGGGAAGGGTAAGAGCAAGGAGGACAAGAATAAAAATCCACAATCTGATAAATCCAAAACGAAAACCTCCGATGAGAAAGATAAATGTAAGCTACCCCTGCTTGATTTGTGGTGACGATCATTACACGAAAGATTGTTCGAGACGCGTTGAGGTTACTAAGTTCCTCCAAGGGAGAGAAAAACCTTCTACACTTGTCGTTTTGTCACAACCTTTCCCTTCTCAATAGTAAACCTAATTGGTCATTCATGACCAAGATTTTCTTTCTACCTCATCCTATGTCCTTATGTGTATTGGCGATTCTAAAAACAATGAAATTGCAATCGCGACTCGAGCCAAGGATTACTCTTCGTCAAAGGAAAAAGTTGATGATAAACCACCTTCGTTGGTTCAACCTTATCCCCCAACTTCACCTCCCAATGGTCCTCTTCATCTTGAACGACGAAGTCTCGATACAGTTCTTCACCCCCCTCCTAAGGGCATTGTTCAAAAGTCTGCATTCAACCCTCACGCACGTGCTGCCCAAAACTACAGCATTGTAGAAGATCTTGCGAGAGCACCCTCCGCGATGTTAGCTCTCAAAGTCCTTCAAAGTTTCCCATCTCAACGGAAGGAACTATTAAAGGCCATAGGTGGAATTGATCCCACAGATACTAATATCATAATCTTTGACTTGTAAGATCACGTTCCAAGGCTTCCTCCTCAACTATCTTTTTAGATCCAAGTTATTGTTGAAAACAAGAATATCTGTAGAACTATGATTGATGAAGGAGCCTTGACTTAAGTTATGTCTGTTAGTTGTTGGAAAGCCATTGACTCTCCTACCCTCACCAAATCAGACAATACACTTAAGGCCTTCAATGGTACAGTTTTTAAACCCTACGGTGTTCTTCCCTCGTTGTCTATTACGTTGGAAGGTAAATTAGTCAATGTAGAGGTTGAGTTATTCGATGCACCTCTTGATTATAACCTTTTACTTGGTCATAGTTGGATTGATTCCATGCGTGCAGTTGTGTCTACTCTTTTCTGTGTGGTATGTTTCCCACACCAAGGAAAGGTCATTATTGTTGACCAACTAGCCTTCTTTAATTACGATTCCTATACTAGCAATGTTCCCTTTATATCGAAGACACCCCCTGGTTACAAGAATGTCGGAGTGGTTCTTTTGAAAGATTACACTTTGATGGGTACTTTTCCAATCCCAACACCTGATATTCCCCCTCCTTTTTTTGCCTCTATTAACATGATATCCACCACCGTTCGTGAAACCCTTGTGTCATATGACCCGTGGATAGTACCTAGCCCTGGTGATTACCCTCGTTACGGTGACAAGATGCCTTTAAGTCCGGTCGAATCCTCTTACCAAGATATTCATTCGGACACCCCCTCCTCTCCTTCTCTTTGTGATTCATTTCCTGATCCATTTCACGTGATCTTTCCTACTGATGAGATGATCATGTTGATCATGTCTATGGAAGACACTCCCTGGGATGATGGGCATCATCGCTCCATTCTCTTTCTAGAATGTGACACCATAGAGAGTTATCAATGGATTTTGACTCTGTCGACTGTTGTTGTTGTTTCTTTCATTCCTGAGTCAACGGACGATATTTTTTACGAAGGGAACTTGAGAAACATTTCACATAACATCTCTCTCAACATCTCCATTAAACCCGGATTCATGGAGAATTTTTATATCGGGGCCTTGTGGTCTACTGTTGAGGTCCACACGTATAAAGACCTTTTCCAAGAATTTCGCGATGTTTTCTCTTGGAGTTATGAAGAGATGCCAGGTATTGATCCTGATATCGTTGTGCATGAAATTAAGACATACCTAGACGCTAAACCCGTTCGACAGAGACTTCTCCCAGTACACCCATGCAAAGCTGCTACTATCAAGCTTGAGGTTGAAAAAATTCTTAAAGCTGGATTTATTTATCTCATGGCTTTGACTGATTGGGTATCCAATATAGTTCTGATGAATAAGAAACAAGGTACCATCCGCATTTGTGTAGATTATAGGGACATAAATAAGTCTTGTCCTAAGGATAATTACCTGACCCCTTTCATTGACCAAATCATTGACGACTGTGTCAGTAGCAAAATATTCTCTTTAATGGATGGTTTCTCTAGCTATAATCAAATTAATATTTTACCCATGGACCAACATAAGACCGCTTTTATGTGCCCTTGGAGAACCTTTGCTTACCGGAAATTACCCTTTGGTCTCAAGAATGCTTGTGCGACTTTTCAGCGTGCTATGTCTTATGCTTTCCACGATATTAAGCACATTGTGCAACCCTATCTTGATGATCTATTGGTGCATTCCATGTGTCGCCAAGATCACCCGACACATTTGAGGTCCATTTTTGTACGTTGTCGTTATTATCGTATCCACTTAAACTCGCACAAATGCATTTTTTGTGTGGAGTCCGACCGACTACTTGGTTTTATTGTGTCTATACATGGGATTCGAGTAGACCCCTTGAAGGTTGAGGCTATCCTTAATCTACCTCCTCCTTCCACTTCACGCCAACTCCAAATTTTGCAAGGGAAGGCAAACTTTTTGCGTCGTTTCATCCCCAATTATGTTGAACTGACGAAAGGATTCACTCGGCTACTCAAGAAAGGTTACGAGTTTGTATGGGATGATACTGCAAATAAATCCTTTGAAGCTTTGAAACTTGCCTTAACTCGTACGCCATTATTGTTTCCCCCTAACTATAGTCGGGATTACTTCCTCTACTTAGCTGCTTTAGACTCTACCATTTCCATGGTCTTAGTCCAAGAGGATGATTCTCATGAAGAACATGATATACTATTTGAGTCAGAGTCTCACGATTACTGAGACCAAATACTTACATGTGGAAAAACTGGCCTTGGTGGTTGTTCAAGATGTCCAACATTTCCATCATTATATCTTGTTATGCTGAACCATTGTTATTTCCGATTGCAACCCTATGCAACATATCCTCACTTGACAATTGCTAGGGGGAAAGTATTCCAAATGGATAGTGATTCTCCAGGAGTTAGACTTGGAATTCGCATGCGCTAAGTCAAAGAAATCCTTGGTTTCACCGAACTGATATGTGACCTTCCCTCCACTCAGACAGAAAATGTGGCAGAGGATTCAATACATGACGAATCCCTTTTTCTAATCAGTTATGATGATGTATGGTACAAAGATATCATTATCTATCTCCAGACTCAAACTTTCCAGCCCAACCTATCTAATACATATCGTCATCGTATATGCTATCAAGCTCGACAATACATCATTCTCGGTGATACCCTTTATCACCGCGGTATTGACTCCATTTTTCGACGATGTCTGACTTATGATGAAGATGAGAAAGCTTTGAATGATTGTCACTCCGGAGCATGTGGTGGTCATATGTCTGGGTATGCCACTGCCCAAAATATCTTACGAGCGGGTTATTTCTGGCCTTCTTTGTTCAAGGACTACATCAGTGTTGTTCAAAAATGCCATGCTTACCAAACTTATAATAACAAAATAAGATCTCATCCTGGTCCCTTAAACCCTATAGTTTCCATTGGTCCATTCGCTAAATGGGGCATTGACTTCATGACATGTAACCCTCACTCGGTCGGGGGGCATGGATACATCATTATAAATGTGGATTATTTCACTAAATGGGCCGAGGCGATGCCTACATTTTATAGCACCGAGAAAACTGCAACATTTTTCATATTCAATCACATCATTACTCGCTTTGGTATCCCTCAAGCTATCGTTACTGATCACGGTAGTCATTTTCAGAATTTCATGATGTCCGAACTTACTGAAAATTTGGGTCTTCACCATGAAAACGCAACCCCCTATTACCCACAGGCCAATGGCCAAGTTGAAGAAATCAATAAATTTCTCATTACTATGCTTCGACAGATGATAGGAATTCATAAGACAAGCTGGCACACGATATTGTTCTCAGCATTATGGGCCTATCGGACATTATTTAAGTCGGCCACGGGATTTACACCTTTCTAGCTATTTTATGGTATCGAGACTATATTGTCAATTGAATGTGAAATACAATCTTTAAAAAAGGTCATTGAACTTCTCCCCAATACCTCTACTAAAGAAGAGCGTCTTTTATATTTAATGCAACTAGACGAAACCTGTCACGATGCCACCCTAGTTATTGAAACTCAGAAGAAGCATGTTAAATCCAAATACGACAAGCATGTCAAGCCATGTGTTTTTTTCTGAAGGTGATCTAGTTCTCCTATATGAACAAGATCGTGATTTTCTAGGGGTCGGTAAATTCGAGGCTATGTGGCAAGGTCCTTACATTGTCAAACATGTGTTGGAGAATGGAGCTTATGAGCTAGTTGATTATGATGGAATCCCTTTGAGTGAACCCAGAAATGGGCTTTACTTAAAGAAGTACCATGCTTAAGTCATTTTTGCATGAGTGCTTGTACTTTTAGTGTATCATACTCTTGTATGTTTTTTCGTTGTTTGGTTTCGACCTTCAACTGCATACCTTGTGTTGTGTTTGGTTTCCATATGTCGATGTCTTCGCTACCCTACATTGGCTTCGCTGATGACGCTAGTCGCATCACTCAAAACTTAGCATCTGTTGCTTGGGAAATCTATGAACCTATAGATGAATTGATTAGTCTACATGGTGTTTTCATTGGTCATGCAACTAACAATATTGTGGAATACAATGTAGTCATTGAATTGTTGACCGATGTTGTGTTACTTGGAACTCATCATCTTATTGTATGACTTGATTCGCAGTCAGTATTCCTACAGTTGAGTAATGTCTACTCCATTCGAAGTCCTACGTTATTAAGGGTATATTTACAAATTCGCCTCTTGGAACTTCATTTTGATTACATTGAATATCAACACATTCCTAGATGTCTAAATACATTAACTGATTCTTTAGCCAATTATGTGTTAGATAGAAATTTGAGAAATTTATAAAATCCAATCACACTTTGTATATACAACAAGTAAGTCGGTAGAATCCTGATATATATATAACGATAAAAGTGTTACAAAAAGTGTTTTTGTCTGAAGACCAAAATATAAAAAATGTGAAGCAATTGGCTTCATATACAAAAAGAGCATCAAGGATGTTGCTCTCTATAACATGTGACTGTCTGTGATAACTTGTGGAGCAGTCGATCGATGGAAGCAGACACGCCCACTGTATGGCGTTGATAATGCCTCTAGATATCATCGATGGAGGCATATGGGATGTTAAACGTAAGCCCCTCTAGATTCTTCTCCAGAATCTCATAGTCAGTAGCAACCACTCCTTCTACGTCATTTCTCTCCCCTCACCTCTAGATGGGGAATCAACCTAGAGTTCAATAAGGTCCCATGTTTGCATCATCGAAAGAGCATTTGATTAGTCATCGGATAAATAACACATAAAAAAAATTATAAAAACAAAATGTACTTCTTACCTATGTCCCCCCATTGGGAACCCTCAAGAAGAACCAAGTCTGGATCACCTCAGAAGTCTACACCGGCATAGGCATAGTCATATACCATAAGCATCTGGGTCCTCAACCAGTCAAAGAAAACATCATTATATTTTATGATAGGACCAGTCACATGTCGTGCCATGAGGTTGACTCACCTCTTCATTCTTGGATCATGTGGGGCAGGTATATCCCACTCTAACTGCAAGTGTAAATATGGGACCCTCTCCAGGAAGAAGGACACCAAAATCGAACCGTATCTGAATTGTTTCAGGTCACCATTCCCACACTTGGTTGATTGTTTTTTCATGCTTCTAAGAACCCCGTCACACCAATTAAAAACTCGGGGCTCCATGCATTCCAACGCATACTATAAGTAACTCTAAAGAGCCATATGGGGAGTTGCACTACCTGCCATGCACATGATAATGTAGAGGATCGTCCGTAGAGGTAAGTCACAAGCATCTCTGATAGAGACTTTGCCGCTATGTTTCATAGTACCGGGTACACATTGTTCAATAATATAGTGACTCATGGGCTCACCACCTCCCCTGCTACCTGTCAGTGTAACTCGGGCCTCATGATGAGACAAATCGGTCAAGAAATAGATATCCTAGATAACTATCATCAGAATGACTGCCCCGACATAGAATGCTTGTTGGTTCACGTCCCACATGTAAACTAAGTATTCTAGTAACCTCAACTGGGCCCTCATGCCCTTGATCTTGAAGAATTTTAGCAGTCCACACTGTCGGAGGGAATTTACCATTCCCGGGTCATTTTCGGCAAAGTAATATTACGCCTCATGCTCTATCTCTCTCTCTCTCTTCATTCCACCATTCTTACTATAGAAAACCTGCAATGGAACATAAAAGAGGGATTAGCATATTCATCTCTTCCCTGGAAACTTTTTATTGGAAAATACATCTAAAAACACTTTTTCATGTGTGCATGTCGTAGGCTAGGCCATCCGTACAGTGCGAAGTCATTGGAGGATAGCCTAAAGGCCGCCTGCGATGACCCTGGGTCTTCGCAGGGCACGATATAGGGCGACTGGGATGACCTCCACGCACGGGTACCCTTGAAAACTCAACCCAAAAAGTCATTTCTAACCAATAAAAAACAAAAATTGATCCATGAAAAGTTGAAAGAGATGAAAATTACTTGTTCAACGGAGACCATTCGTCAAATGATCAACTGTGCTTCCCGTAATCCGCAGTGAAAGATTGAGGTAAAATGGGGGGTTTTGGAACAAAGTTTGGTGGAGTAACAATGAAATAGTAAAAAGATGTTTTTACCTGTTTTTATTACTTTTTTACTTTTTCATTTTTATTTTTATATTATTTTATATATATTCCACCTAAACCCTAAAGTTCTAATGACATTGCAAGTGTTTAGTTTTTTGCAGATGAAAAACCTAGGAGTGAAGTATTGAACAAGGATATGTCTTTTGGTTTGCTTTTATACATTTGTCGCATGTGCAATTCATTTTTAGATTTTTTTAGGAAAAACTTTGAGCTTAGGTTTTGTTCCTTCTCATGCTCGTAAATCAATGAGAATGTAACCAAGTATACTTTTGTCTTCTTTCCATACTCGTAATGGTAACACGAAAAATGAAACCCATGGAGTATCCTTTAAGCTCTTTTCATGCTCTGTAAAAATGAAAATATTTCTGAGCGGCCTTGTTCTTTTCACGCTCGTAAAAGTATTTGAATAAAACATTTGAAGAAAGGTAGGTTATCACTTTTTCGATATCATCAGATTAGTTTACAAAAAAAGAACTCGTGGATTCCTCTTTAAGTGTTTTTCAGACTCTCTAAACATGAAAAATCCCTAAGTTTTCTCTCTTTGGACTTGTTAAACAAACATAGAAAGACCCATATGGGACTGAACCACTCCTTCTTAGGGTTCGTTAAATGTACTCCGAGGGACTTTTCCAAAGGATGAGCTTACATCAACAAGCATATGTTATCCTCCTCAAGCTTGCGTAAAAATAAAGAGGTACTCGCAAGAAATGGTGGGGGGAAATTTGGGAAAGAAATGTGTCTTTGTATCTGTGTTAGTGGCAATAATAGTCGCTCTTGAACATGACACCCCCCTTCATCATTGTATCCAGGTTGGGAAATCCATTCATATCTCGTTTGACCATCCAAATTTCCATATGTTGGGTCTTCCTTGAGTCAATGTTTCCAAGACCATTGTCGTGTCATTCATATGTTCAAGAGAATTCCAGCCTTAATAATCCTCCTATCGAGTCGGCCATCTGCAGTTATAAATTTTCTACCATGTCAGCCTTCCCTGTGTCAGTTTCGAATCATTTCATAAACTGATCTATCTCAAATTTGTTACTTATTTTATGTCATTGATGGGGGATACATCAAGGCCCTCCTGTGACGAGTCTTTTCCTGTCGAATTCAACTCATTATCCAGGAACAAGACTTAGAAATAATTCAGTTCCTTAGAGCCTGCATGCCTCAATGGTAGGTTTCTTCACTTTCAACAATGGGTTCACATCATTGGCCCCTGATTGGAGGATTCCCTCAAGTGTTCAACTTCAACTCTTTTATTCACACTCATTGGATTGTACTAAGGTACATTGGGAGTCATTGACATCAATGGTGATTTCCCTCGCACTTGTTAACAATTTTCATTAATGATCGGTAATCAAGTGGTTTCTATCATGTTCGACTTCAACACCTATAATCACATGGTTAGATTCACACTTAGGGACGACGGAAATGAAGATCATGGATCATACCATTCCGGTCCATTTTGCGACTGAGTATTCATGATTTGTATTGGCACATAGATCCACTTTGTATGTCTCGTGGCTATGTCCGAATCTGAGTCATTTTAGCACATAGATCTATAGTGTATTCTGGGTGGTTATGTTGGTTTCACATTGACATGGATCCATAGTGTATATTTGATGGCCATGACTCATTTGACATTTTGTAATCTGAGTATGGGAATTCCTACCTTGGACAATGGTATATTTTTATGTTGATGCTTGACTGTTTGCAGGCTCTCGACTAATGTGCTCTTTGTTTCCGACACACACATTCTACAAAGTATTTCGGCTATCAAGATTTCCAGCCTCATACTTTGGGGGGCATTCTGTTACACATTATTTTGGTCATCTTAGTGATCCATTGACAAACATGTGTTCATGTTCCCAAAAGGAGCCTTTCTTCAGGAGGAAAGTGACTGAATTTCTCTTATCAAAAACCTTGTTAAGGAGGGTCGTCACAAGCTACACCATAAGCAGGGTGTGATGATGCCTGGTCGTCGTCCTCTACCCTAAATATTGATTGCGATGTCTCCGCAAGATACCCTAAAGCTAGGGTGCGACGATGTCAAACGACTAAGAAAAGGTTAAGTTTCACGAAAGTTCTAGAAGGGGATCTTCTAGAAGATGAGGTGGCGTCCATATGGTTGGGATCCTACTTTCTTCTCTAATTTGGTGGGATCATCCTAATCTCTTCAACCATCTCTCTTTCCCCTATATAAAGATGGATTTCTCATGGAAAAGGTTAAGGTTAATACAAGCAAGATTATTATTGAATATGCCAAGAATTGGATGAGAAATTCTACTTCATTTCATACTTGAGGGATTCATTTCAACTTATCAA
>ML783491.1:323137-345191 GCA_009831015.1 Picea engelmannii | reverse complement strand
TCTCTTTCCCTTATATAAAGAGGGATTTCTCATGGAAAAGGCTAAGGTTAATACAAGCAAGATTATTATTGAATAGGCCAAGAATTAGATGAAGAATTCTACTTCATTTCATACTTGAGGGATTCATTTCAACTTATCAAGTCATTGTGGATCTTTTTCATTCAAGATTGGAGCAAGTGTGTGTTGGAGCAAAGGGTCATCGGAAGGGGACCTTGCAACATCAAGGCCTTGCTTGTAATCTCCACTTTCATTATTATATAATACAACGATATGTTTCTTTCCCATAAAACTCATCTCATTTTATTGTATGATTCCTTGATCACATACATATGTTCTCGTTGAATATATTATTGATTTCACTTTGGTTGGCTTGTGTTCCTTTGCAAATCCAATATCACAGGAGCACTGGAGTGGAGCTAGGATGACAATGGCAAGAGGAAGTGATATTTAAATGGTATGTTTCCCATCTCTTGCTAGATAGTATACTCAATGATTAGAGATTAGGGAAAGCGTCATGTTCTGTTATGTTTTGTTCTAGATATAGGTGGATATAGGGAGATCTGTTTACGTCTGCATTTACCGATAAGTCCCATAAAAAAATTGGCGACCATACTGGAGATACGACCTCCTTTTGATTTTTTGCTTCCCATTTGCCTTTATCTTTCTTTCTTTTGATAAATTTCATTCTCTGAGTCTATGGGTGATCCATTTAGACTCCCTGGGTTTAGAAGTTCCTTTGGAATTTTTCCCTTTCTTCCAAATTTTTTAAATTCACAGAAATCATCGCATTGTACCTTATTAACAACAGGTGATGACCCTGAGATGTTGCTCTCTACTTAGCCAATCTAGTACGACGATGTCGCACCATGCTCTGCCAGTAGCCTGTGACAACCCTTTCTCGTCGCACTGTGTCCCATACCCAACCTGCGACGACTCCTATAGATTTTGATGGAGTGAGTCATCTTGTCTTTTACCACCCAGATTTTCCTTAGTAGCCTGGGGTGAAATTTCTATGCCCGTGATAAATTGATTCCTGAGTTTGAAGCTTTCTTGTGATTGGTTTTTAGAGATTGAAAGTCATGCTTTGCATTTTGCAAGTTTTTTACTTTTTCTCATTGTCACAAGGATATAATCTCACATCCTGATCTGAGTGCTTGTTTGAAAAAGGGTCTTTGGTTTGTTCTGAGTTTTGGATTCATTTTGTTTGTCAGATTGGTTGTTGATTAAGAAACATTTTTTCTTGCTTATGTCAAGAGTTTTTCTTGTCTTTTTCGTTTTTGTCTACATTATGAATTTGATTTGGGAATTGGGTTGAGAATGTCTTGATTTTCCTGGATTACGTTTTCCCTCCGTTATCACATCTCTGATTTTGTCTTGGAAAGGAAGAATTGAATTCATTTATTCTTTTTAGGTAATCCATTATACGAAAAAATTTACCTTTGAAATATTTGTAAAGAGAAGAAATTGATAAATTCTTAGTTCATGATTGTTTGGAATTGTGTTCATTCGGAATTAAGGAATTGCAATTGGTAGCATGTTGTACTTCAAAAGAAATACCTTCTCCCTACTGTAACTAGAATTCATTGAATTGAAAATTGCACATTCATCTCTTTTTTTCATTTTTATTGGGTCAAGGTCACAACATCAATTGTTTCACTTCCATCTCCCTTTTTGAGTAAGCAACCGCCTCTAAAACACAACGTAAATTTAAAATTTATTAGTAACTTTTAGTTTCTAGGGATATTTTCACCAACATTAGCTAGGATAGTACTTTGGAACAGGTTGTGAGGTACACTCTCCAAAGCATCAAAACACACAATAATATATTTTGGTAGGGAGAGTTCAAATCCAATTGTTTCATTTTGTCCTGGGAAGCTCTTCTCACACAAGGGTCAAAACTGAGGTCGCATTAAGACGAGCAGAGTTACTCACTTTGCTTTGTTGTTATTGGTGTAGATATTGCGCGTATTATGGGGGTCACTTGAAGGTATACCCACAATTATGAGTGGAAGCCTTTCGAGTTGATTTCGGGCTAGATACCCTACCTTTGCGTCTATATTGGAATGTCGATTGTTTCCCTAGGAATTATCGTTGTAGTTGGTAACCTTAGTAGCCTATATCTCTAGGGTCTTTACACGAGGTGATTGTGGAGGGGAAAGTCTTCATGGTACCTGGAATCGACGTTAGACAAACCCACTCGGGCTCCTTGGAGGGTATACCCATGATTATCTGTGGGAGCTTGCACTAGGGTATAAGTTCGTCAAGCAAGTCGTCAACATAATTTTTCCACCCGCTTATCCCAACCCCTTCTTGTCTTAATTTCGTGACATTGGATTTCATCACCAACTAGTGACTTCAAAATAAGAAGGTTTGTTTACTTGGTTTGATTCCTAGATTTTATTAGTGAGTGTTGTTTGTTTCCTCTAGTCGGCCATAGATTTTCTTCGTTCTCTACTTGGCTCAAGCAACATCATCCTTTTTCGCTCACATAGGATGTAAGGGCTACCCCCGAAAGATCCGTAAGGTTACTAACCTTTGCCTCCTAACTCACCAGAAGTCTCTCTTGAGGGAGTAGTCAATAACGAAGTAGCTACTGAAGTCGGAAGCACACACTCTTTAGAAGGATTTCGAATTGTTTCAGACTCTCTAGAGGCATTCAAACTTACCCCTCTCAAACCAGACACACGTATACTTCGGATGAATTCATCCAGAGAAATCGTTGTTGTTGATAATACTGAAATACCTACTAGACCTAACGCAGGATCTGGAGTAGAGGATCCAATTTTTCAATGTGAACCATTTAGGACCCCAGCTCATATTGTTGGAACTTCTGCTTTTGGTTCTAGCCCTTTGACAGTACATGATCTGTACGGTAACCTAGGATCTAGTCCTAATCGACCTATGGCATCACAAGTGCCAGAGACGTTTGTTACTTATACGGCACGTTTAGACCATTTTACTGGTACTACCAGTAACATCACCACCATTCCAGACCAGTTGTTGATTGGTTCTCACTCGATTCCTCCTCTTTAGATGGCCCATTCTACTATGTTCCCACAAGCTACCACGATTCCTACCGGAAATGTGGTTATCTCCCAAGCTCTGATTGGGACACCACTTCCACCTAGATCAAATCCATCGCTTCCCCCTGGGTATAGAGCTTTGAATACTTTCGTTGCTATCCCTACCCAAGTTCCATCCGGAGGTTCTGGACTCTTTGGTCCTCCTAGGTACAATGTTGTTGTTGGTTTTGTTCCTACACCTGCCCAGGTCCTCTCCAGAGAGTCTTATGTTCCTCCTCCACCTTTGCTTGGAGGATCTGGCCCTAGTGGCTCCAATCCACTTGGAGGTACCAGTCTTTCTATCACTTCTAGTTTTCATATTCCTGTTGGAGGTCAACCTCAAGCTGGGGGGAAAACTCAATTTGGGGGACAACCTCATATTGGGGCACAACCTCAACTTGGGGGGCAACCTCAATCTGGGGGACAACCTCAGATTGGGGCACAACCTCAACTTGGGGGGAAACCTCAGGTTGGAGCCCATAACTCATTATATGGACAGAGTGTGCCTGTGGTACAATCTTTACCCTGGAATATTCCTTTCCAAGGAAATATACAACCTTCCGGGGGACAACATCCTCAATTTAAATCTTTCATACCCCCTAACCTCGGTCAACCGTATCCAGGTTCTTTGAATACCACTTGGGGTCCAAACGTTCAACCTAGTGTTCCCTTTCAAGAGAACCCTCCTAATCAATCTAATCCTATGGGATATGTCCCTAAAAATCCTCCACAACCAAATTTTTCAGGACTGTCTCCTTATTTGTAGACCGCTTATGGTCCTACTAGTATACCTATGGGGTTTCCCCCTCAAAATTACCAGTTTCCACAAGTGAACCGACATTTGCCTTTCCTGGCCACTTTGGATTTACCTGATCTGTCTAGTATTTTGAATGATCCTATCTTACATTATCCTTACTAGCCCGTCATACCGGCCAAGTTACCATCCGACATTCCCAAATTTGACGGTCGAGCAGGAGAATATCTGAATAATCATGTTATGACGTTTCATCTGTGGTGTTCATCCAACTCCTTGATGGATGACTCCATCAGATTACAAATTTTCCAACGAACTCTCACGGGTTCGACAACAAAATGGTACATCGAGTTACCATGAGGTTTCTTCAATGACTTTAACACCCTAGTTATGGCCTTTCTGACACATAACTAGTTTCCAATTTTATATGAGACAAGAACCGGAATTTTGAGTTCTTTCAAGCAATCCTCATGCACTCATATTTATGATCACATCCATGAGTGGAGGAGGAGAAGGCGTCTAATCAAAGTTCCCCTTCTTGATCAACTATTGGCTAAGTGGTTTACCAAATCACTCATTGGACCTATCGCTCTTGATGTCGCCATGGGTGGTGTTGTCACTGAAGAGCAGGTGATTAGTTGTGCTCAATATATGGATCTCGTTTATTCGCAAACGAGAACGCTTTATGATTTGATCCCTGACGCTCCTCATCCTTCCACAAACCCTACCCAAAAACCTCCAACAGCTTCTCATGCTATTGATGGTGTGATTGGAACCTTCCACGTTGAGACCCAGTAGATGCAAGCTGGTCACACCAATCCCAAATATAATAATTCTAATGTACAAAATACTCCTGCTCCTACTCCTTCCACCAGTACGACTGTTGAAGTTAATTCTGTTCAATCCGCGCCTACCGGAAAGAATAAAAATAAAAATAAAGGGAAGGGTAAGAGCAAGGAGGACAAGAATAAAAATCCACAATCTGATAAATCCAAAACGAAAACCTCCGATGAGAAAGATAAATGTAAGCTACCCCTGCTTGATTTGTGGTGACGATCATTACACGAAAGATTGTTCGAGACGCGTTGAGGTTACTAAGTTCCTCCAAGGGAGAGAAAAACCTTCTACACTTGTCGTTTTGTCACAACCTTTCCCTTCTCAATAGTAAACCTAATTGGTCATTCATGACCAAGATTTTCTTTCTACCTCATCCTATGTCCTTATGTGTATTGGCGATTCTAAAAACAATGAAATTGCAATCGCGACTCGAGCCAAGGATTACTCTTCGTCAAAGGAAAAAGTTGATGATAAACCACCTTCGTTGGTTCAACCTTATCCCCCAACTTCACCTCCCAATGGTCCTCTTCATCTTGAACGACGAAGTCTCGATACAGTTCTTCACCCCCCTCCTAAGGGCATTGTTCAAAAGTCTGCATTCAACCCTCACGCACGTGCTGCCCAAAACTACAGCATTGTAGAAGATCTTGCGAGAGCACCCTCCGCGATGTTAGCTCTCAAAGTCCTTCAAAGTTTCCCATCTCAACGGAAGGAACTATTAAAGGCCATAGGTGGAATTGATCCCACAGATACTAATATCATAATCTTTGACTTGTAAGATCACGTTCCAAGGCTTCCTCCTCAACTATCTTTTTAGATCCAAGTTATTGTTGAAAACAAGAATATCTGTAGAACTATGATTGATGAAGGAGCCTTGACTTAAGTTATGTCTGTTAGTTGTTGGAAAGCCATTGACTCTCCTACCCTCACCAAATCAGACAATACACTTAAGGCCTTCAATGGTACAGTTTTTAAACCCTACGGTGTTCTTCCCTCGTTGTCTATTACGTTGGAAGGTAAATTAGTCAATGTAGAGGTTGAGTTATTCGATGCACCTCTTGATTATAACCTTTTACTT
The DNA here is from genome assembly GCA_009831015.1 of Picea engelmannii. Lineage (NCBI taxonomy): Eukaryota > Viridiplantae > Streptophyta > Pinopsida > Pinales > Pinaceae > Picea > Picea engelmannii. The sequence continues at coordinate 339,460 of ML783491.1, read as the reverse complement.
GGTCATAGTTGGATTGATTCCATGCGTGCAGTTGTGTCTACTCTTTTCTGTGTGGTATGTTTCCCACACCAAGGAAAGGTCATTATTGTTGACCAACTAGCCTTCTTTAATTACGATTCCTATACTAGCAATGTTCCCTTTATATCGAAGACACCCCCTGGTTACAAGAATGTCGGAGTGGTTCTTTTGAAAGATTACACTTTGATGGGTACTTTTCCAATCCCAACACCTGATATTCCCCCTCCTTTTTTTGCCTCTATTAACATGATATCCACCACCGTTCGTGAAACCCTTGTGTCATATGACCCGTGGATAGTACCTAGCCCTGGTGATTACCCTCGTTACGGTGACAAGATGCCTTTAAGTCCGGTCGAATCCTCTTACCAAGATATTCATTCGGACACCCCCTCCTCTCCTTCTCTTTGTGATTCATTTCCTGATCCATTTCACGTGATCTTTCCTACTGATGAGATGATCATGTTGATCATGTCTATGGAAGACACTCCCTGGGATGATGGGCATCATCGCTCCATTCTCTTTCTAGAATGTGACACCATAGAGAGTTATCAATGGATTTTGACTCTGTCGACTGTTGTTGTTGTTTCTTTCATTCCTGAGTCAACGGACGATATTTTTTACGAAGGGAACTTGAGAAACATTTCACATAACATCTCTCTCAACATCTCCATTAAACCCGGATTCATGGAGAATTTTTATATCGGGGCCTTGTGGTCTACTGTTGAGGTCCACACGTATAAAGACCTTTTCCAAGAATTTCGCGATGTTTTCTCTTGGAGTTATGAAGAGATGCCAGGTATTGATCCTGATATCGTTGTGCATGAAATTAAGACATACCTAGACGCTAAACCCGTTCGACAGAGACTTCTCCCAGTACACCCATGCAAAGCTGCTACTATCAAGCTTGAGGTTGAAAAAATTCTTAAAGCTGGATTTATTTATCTCATGGCTTTGACTGATTGGGTATCCAATATAGTTCTGATGAATAAGAAACAAGGTACCATCCGCATTTGTGTAGATTATAGGGACATAAATAAGTCTTGTCCTAAGGATAATTACCTGACCCCTTTCATTGACCAAATCATTGACGACTGTGTCAGTAGCAAAATATTCTCTTTAATGGATGGTTTCTCTAGCTATAATCAAATTAATATTTTACCCATGGACCAACATAAGACCGCTTTTATGTGCCCTTGGAGAACCTTTGCTTACCGGAAATTACCCTTTGGTCTCAAGAATGCTTGTGCGACTTTTCAGCGTGCTATGTCTTATGCTTTCCACGATATTAAGCACATTGTGCAACCCTATCTTGATGATCTATTGGTGCATTCCATGTGTCGCCAAGATCACCCGACACATTTGAGGTCCATTTTTGTACGTTGTCGTTATTATCGTATCCACTTAAACTCGCACAAATGCATTTTTTGTGTGGAGTCCGACCGACTACTTGGTTTTATTGTGTCTATACATGGGATTCGAGTAGACCCCTTGAAGGTTGAGGCTATCCTTAATCTACCTCCTCCTTCCACTTCACGCCAACTCCAAATTTTGCAAGGGAAGGCAAACTTTTTGCGTCGTTTCATCCCCAATTATGTTGAACTGACGAAAGGATTCACTCGGCTACTCAAGAAAGGTTACGAGTTTGTATGGGATGATACTGCAAATAAATCCTTTGAAGCTTTGAAACTTGCCTTAACTCGTACGCCATTATTGTTTCCCCCTAACTATAGTCGGGATTACTTCCTCTACTTAGCTGCTTTAGACTCTACCATTTCCATGGTCTTAGTCCAAGAGGATGATTCTCATGAAGAACATGATATACTATTTGAGTCAGAGTCTCACGATTACTGAGACCAAATACTTACATGTGGAAAAACTGGCCTTGGTGGTTGTTCAAGATGTCCAACATTTCCATCATTATATCTTGTTATGCTGAACCATTGTTATTTCCGATTGCAACCCTATGCAACATATCCTCACTTGACAATTGCTAGGGGGAAAGTATTCCAAATGGATAGTGATTCTCCAGGAGTTAGACTTGGAATTCGCATGCGCTAAGTCAAAGAAATCCTTGGTTTCACCGAACTGATATGTGACCTTCCCTCCACTCAGACAGAAAATGTGGCAGAGGATTCAATACATGACGAATCCCTTTTTCTAATCAGTTATGATGATGTATGGTACAAAGATATCATTATCTATCTCCAGACTCAAACTTTCCAGCCCAACCTATCTAATACATATCGTCATCGTATATGCTATCAAGCTCGACAATACATCATTCTCGGTGATACCCTTTATCACCGCGGTATTGACTCCATTTTTCGACGATGTCTGACTTATGATGAAGATGAGAAAGCTTTGAATGATTGTCACTCCGGAGCATGTGGTGGTCATATGTCTGGGTATGCCACTGCCCAAAATATCTTACGAGCGGGTTATTTCTGGCCTTCTTTGTTCAAGGACTACATCAGTGTTGTTCAAAAATGCCATGCTTACCAAACTTATAATAACAAAATAAGATCTCATCCTGGTCCCTTAAACCCTATAGTTTCCATTGGTCCATTCGCTAAATGGGGCATTGACTTCATGACATGTAACCCTCACTCGGTCGGGGGGCATGGATACATCATTATAAATGTGGATTATTTCACTAAATGGGCCGAGGCGATGCCTACATTTTATAGCACCGAGAAAACTGCAACATTTTTCATATTCAATCACATCATTACTCGCTTTGGTATCCCTCAAGCTATCGTTACTGATCACGGTAGTCATTTTCAGAATTTCATGATGTCCGAACTTACTGAAAATTTGGGTCTTCACCATGAAAACGCAACCCCCTATTACCCACAGGCCAATGGCCAAGTTGAAGAAATCAATAAATTTCTCATTACTATGCTTCGACAGATGATAGGAATTCATAAGACAAGCTGGCACACGATATTGTTCTCAGCATTATGGGCCTATCGGACATTATTTAAGTCGGCCACGGGATTTACACCTTTCTAGCTATTTTATGGTATCGAGACTATATTGTCAATTGAATGTGAAATACAATCTTTAAAAAAGGTCATTGAACTTCTCCCCAATACCTCTACTAAAGAAGAGCGTCTTTTATATTTAATGCAACTAGACGAAACCTGTCACGATGCCACCCTAGTTATTGAAACTCAGAAGAAGCATGTTAAATCCAAATACGACAAGCATGTCAAGCCATGTGTTTTTTTCTGAAGGTGATCTAGTTCTCCTATATGAACAAGATCGTGATTTTCTAGGGGTCGGTAAATTCGAGGCTATGTGGCAAGGTCCTTACATTGTCAAACATGTGTTGGAGAATGGAGCTTATGAGCTAGTTGATTATGATGGAATCCCTTTGAGTGAACCCAGAAATGGGCTTTACTTAAAGAAGTACCATGCTTAAGTCATTTTTGCATGAGTGCTTGTACTTTTAGTGTATCATACTCTTGTATGTTTTTTCGTTGTTTGGTTTCGACCTTCAACTGCATACCTTGTGTTGTGTTTGGTTTCCATATGTCGATGTCTTCGCTACCCTACATTGGCTTCGCTGATGACGCTAGTCGCATCACTCAAAACTTAGCATCTGTTGCTTGGGAAATCTATGAACCTATAGATGAATTGATTAGTCTACATGGTGTTTTCATTGGTCATGCAACTAACAATATTGTGGAATACAATGTAGTCATTGAATTGTTGACCGATGTTGTGTTACTTGGAACTCATCATCTTATTGTATGACTTGATTCGCAGTCAGTATTCCTACAGTTGAGTAATGTCTACTCCATTCGAAGTCCTACGTTATTAAGGGTATATTTACAAATTCGCCTCTTGGAACTTCATTTTGATTACATTGAATATCAACACATTCCTAGATGTCTAAATACATTAACTGATTCTTTAGCCAATTATGTGTTAGATAGAAATTTGAGAAATTTATAAAATCCAATCACACTTTGTATATACAACAAGTAAGTCGGTAGAATCCTGATATATATATAACGATAAAAGTGTTACAAAAAGTGTTTTTGTCTGAAGACCAAAATATAAAAAATGTGAAGCAATTGGCTTCATATACAAAAAGAGCATCAAGGATGTTGCTCTCTATAACATGTGACTGTCTGTGATAACTTGTGGAGCAGTCGATCGATGGAAGCAGACACGCCCACTGTATGGCGTTGATAATGCCTCTAGATATCATCGATGGAGGCATATGGGATGTTAAACGTAAGCCCCTCTAGATTCTTCTCCAGAATCTCATAGTCAGTAGCAACCACTCCTTCTACGTCATTTCTCTCCCCTCACCTCTAGATGGGGAATCAACCTAGAGTTCAATAAGGTCCCATGTTTGCATCATCGAAAGAGCATTTGATTAGTCATCGGATAAATAACACATAAAAAAAATTATAAAAACAAAATGTACTTCTTACCTATGTCCCCCCATTGGGAACCCTCAAGAAGAACCAAGTCTGGATCACCTCAGAAGTCTACACCGGCATAGGCATAGTCATATACCATAAGCATCTGGGTCCTCAACCAGTCAAAGAAAACATCATTATATTTTATGATAGGACCAGTCACATGTCGTGCCATGAGGTTGACTCACCTCTTCATTCTTGGATCATGTGGGGCAGGTATATCCCACTCTAACTGCAAGTGTAAATATGGGACCCTCTCCAGGAAGAAGGACACCAAAATCGAACCGTATCTGAATTGTTTCAGGTCACCATTCCCACACTTGGTTGATTGTTTTTTCATGCTTCTAAGAACCCCGTCACACCAATTAAAAACTCGGGGCTCCATGCATTCCAACGCATACTATAAGTAACTCTAAAGAGCCATATGGGGAGTTGCACTACCTGCCATGCACATGATAATGTAGAGGATCGTCCGTAGAGGTAAGTCACAAGCATCTCTGATAGAGACTTTGCCGCTATGTTTCATAGTACCGGGTACACATTGTTCAATAATATAGTGACTCATGGGCTCACCACCTCCCCTGCTACCTGTCAGTGTAACTCGGGCCTCATGATGAGACAAATCGGTCAAGAAATAGATATCCTAGATAACTATCATCAGAATGACTGCCCCGACATAGAATGCTTGTTGGTTCACGTCCCACATGTAAACTAAGTATTCTAGTAACCTCAACTGGGCCCTCATGCCCTTGATCTTGAAGAATTTTAGCAGTCCACACTGTCGGAGGGAATTTACCATTCCCGGGTCATTTTCGGCAAAGTAATATTACGCCTCATGCTCTATCTCTCTCTCTCTCTTCATTCCACCATTCTTACTATAGAAAACCTGCAATGGAACATAAAAGAGGGATTAGCATATTCATCTCTTCCCTGGAAACTTTTTATTGGAAAATACATCTAAAAACACTTTTTCATGTGTGCATGTCGTAGGCTAGGCCATCCGTACAGTGCGAAGTCATTGGAGGATAGCCTAAAGGCCGCCTGCGATGACCCTGGGTCTTCGCAGGGCACGATATAGGGCGACTGGGATGACCTCCACGCACGGGTACCCTTGAAAACTCAACCCAAAAAGTCATTTCTAACCAATAAAAAACAAAAATTGATCCATGAAAAGTTGAAAGAGATGAAAATTACTTGTTCAACGGAGACCATTCGTCAAATGATCAACTGTGCTTCCCGTAATCCGCAGTGAAAGATTGAGGTAAAATGGGGGGTTTTGGAACAAAGTTTGGTGGAGTAACAATGAAATAGTAAAAAGATGTTTTTACCTGTTTTTATTACTTTTTTACTTTTTCATTTTTATTTTTATATTATTTTATATATATTCCACCTAAACCCTAAAGTTCTAATGACATTGCAAGTGTTTAGTTTTTTGCAGATGAAAAACCTAGGAGTGAAGTATTGAACAAGGATATGTCTTTTGGTTTGCTTTTATACATTTGTCGCATGTGCAATTCATTTTTAGATTTTTTTAGGAAAAACTTTGAGCTTAGGTTTTGTTCCTTCTCATGCTCGTAAATCAATGAGAATGTAACCAAGTATACTTTTGTCTTCTTTCCATACTCGTAATGGTAACACGAAAAATGAAACCCATGGAGTATCCTTTAAGCTCTTTTCATGCTCTGTAAAAATGAAAATATTTCTGAGCGGCCTTGTTCTTTTCACGCTCGTAAAAGTATTTGAATAAAACATTTGAAGAAAGGTAGGTTATCACTTTTTCGATATCATCAGATTAGTTTACAAAAAAAGAACTCGTGGATTCCTCTTTAAGTGTTTTTCAGACTCTCTAAACATGAAAAATCCCTAAGTTTTCTCTCTTTGGACTTGTTAAACAAACATAGAAAGACCCATATGGGACTGAACCACTCCTTCTTAGGGTTCGTTAAATGTACTCCGAGGGACTTTTCCAAAGGATGAGCTTACATCAACAAGCATATGTTATCCTCCTCAAGCTTGCGTAAAAATAAAGAGGTACTCGCAAGAAATGGTGGGGGGAAATTTGGGAAAGAAATGTGTCTTTGTATCTGTGTTAGTGGCAATAATAGTCGCTCTTGAACATGACACCCCCCTTCATCATTGTATCCAGGTTGGGAAATCCATTCATATCTCGTTTGACCATCCAAATTTCCATATGTTGGGTCTTCCTTGAGTCAATGTTTCCAAGACCATTGTCGTGTCATTCATATGTTCAAGAGAATTCCAGCCTTAATAATCCTCCTATCGAGTCGGCCATCTGCAGTTATAAATTTTCTACCATGTCAGCCTTCCCTGTGTCAGTTTCGAATCATTTCATAAACTGATCTATCTCAAATTTGTTACTTATTTTATGTCATTGATGGGGGATACATCAAGGCCCTCCTGTGACGAGTCTTTTCCTGTCGAATTCAACTCATTATCCAGGAACAAGACTTAGAAATAATTCAGTTCCTTAGAGCCTGCATGCCTCAATGGTAGGTTTCTTCACTTTCAACAATGGGTTCACATCATTGGCCCCTGATTGGAGGATTCCCTCAAGTGTTCAACTTCAACTCTTTTATTCACACTCATTGGATTGTACTAAGGTACATTGGGAGTCATTGACATCAATGGTGATTTCCCTCGCACTTGTTAACAATTTTCATTAATGATCGGTAATCAAGTGGTTTCTATCATGTTCGACTTCAACACCTATAATCACATGGTTAGATTCACACTTAGGGACGACGGAAATGAAGATCATGGATCATACCATTCCGGTCCATTTTGCGACTGAGTATTCATGATTTGTATTGGCACATAGATCCACTTTGTATGTCTCGTGGCTATGTCCGAATCTGAGTCATTTTAGCACATAGATCTATAGTGTATTCTGGGTGGTTATGTTGGTTTCACATTGACATGGATCCATAGTGTATATTTGATGGCCATGACTCATTTGACATTTTGTAATCTGAGTATGGGAATTCCTACCTTGGACAATGGTATATTTTTATGTTGATGCTTGACTGTTTGCAGGCTCTCGACTAATGTGCTCTTTGTTTCCGACACACACATTCTACAAAGTATTTCGGCTATCAAGATTTCCAGCCTCATACTTTGGGGGGCATTCTGTTACACATTATTTTGGTCATCTTAGTGATCCATTGACAAACATGTGTTCATGTTCCCAAAAGGAGCCTTTCTTCAGGAGGAAAGTGACTGAATTTCTCTTATCAAAAACCTTGTTAAGGAGGGTCGTCACAAGCTACACCATAAGCAGGGTGTGATGATGCCTGGTCGTCGTCCTCTACCCTAAATATTGATTGCGATGTCTCCGCAAGATACCCTAAAGCTAGGGTGCGACGATGTCAAACGACTAAGAAAAGGTTAAGTTTCACGAAAGTTCTAGAAGGGGATCTTCTAGAAGATGAGGTGGCGTCCATATGGTTGGGATCCTACTTTCTTCTCTAATTTGGTGGGATCATCCTAATCTCTTCAACCATCTCTCTTTCCCCTATATAAAGATGGATTTCTCATGGAAAAGGTTAAGGTTAATACAAGCAAGATTATTATTGAATATGCCAAGAATTGGATGAGAAATTCTACTTCATTTCATACTTGAGGGATTCATTTCAACTTATCAAGTCATTGTGGATCTTCTTCATTCAGGATTGGAGCAAGTGTGTGTTGGAGAAAAGGGTCATCAGAAGGGGACCTTGCAACATCAAGGCTTTGGTTGTAATCTCCACTTTCATTATTACATAATATAGTGATATGTTTCTTTCCCATAAGACTCATCTCATTTTATTGTATGATTCCTTGATCACATACATAGGTTCTCGTTGAGTATATTATTGCTTTCACTTTGGTTGGCTTGTGTTCCCTTGCAAATCCAATATCATAGGAGCACTGGAGTGGAGCTAGGATGACAACGACAAGAGGAAGCGATATTTAAATGGTATGTTGCCCATCTCTTGCTATATAGTAAACTCAATGATTAGAGCTTAGGGAAAAAAACATGTTATGTTTTGTTTTGTTCTAGATCTAGGTGGATCTAGGGAGATCTGTTTATGTCTGCATTTACCGATAAGTCCCATAACACATACAATACTAGAAAATTTATAGGAAGACTACAAGTATTACACCATGCATATTAAGTGCCTATTAATAATGTTGCAAGTTGTGAATCACAGATTATGATATAGCTTAATATCCTCTTGTTACTGGTGGCAAGAGGGGAGCAGTATGTGAAAGACTCAACTAGAAAAAGGAGCCTTCATGTATTTCTTTTCAAACCAAAAGTCAATTTGAAAACTGGAAAATACATCTAGTTAGCCTATGGGTTGAGAAAGCATAGGTCCCCTTAAAAAAAATTCAGAGAATTGATACTAAATTTTCTAAGCATCACAACTATAAATGTCTATCTCAATTCCATACAAAATAGGCGTGGAAGGAGAAGGCCAAAGAAAATTTTGAAGGTAGTGCTAGAGTGAATCTTTGCACTCAAATTTCTCAATTGGAAGATAAAAAAATGTTGTTATATATATAGAAAAGGCTGACAAAAAACTGCAACAAGTTCAGTTTTTAGCATTTAAAACTGAAACAAGTTCAAGAACTTTTGCCTGTAAATGACAGGAAGAAATTTAATTGAAATCTATCATAAAATTATGAATAATGGATCCTCTAGGGATCCATCGGGATAACAAAAAATGGCCTCTATTACGATTTGCAATTACAATGAATGCTATACAATAGCAACTTTCTGGATTGAAAGAAATATTTAATAAATGACATGCTTTATAGAATTATTTTTTCAAAAATGATTTGACAAACCGATAATTTTTTCAGTTCACAAGGTCCTTGAGGTATACTATTAGCTCGAAAATCAAATATTATTAATTATCCTTGAATTAATAGAATTTTTTCAAACGACTTGGATAAAATAAACCTGGGTGCTCATTATTTTTCATGAAATCAATTAAATGCTCACCTTGGAAGCAAATGATATTTTGTATGTGACAATATAAATTTTGAGCATACCTACAGCCACCCATTTCATCATCCTCATCAACAAAATTGTTGTTAAATTCTTTGGAGGGAAATAACAATGCCCCAACATTGTACAGGTTGTAGAAACCATCATACTAAGGTAGCCTCTTGCCCAAATGGGACTTTCGATATACTTTAATTGTTCGCAACATTGATATAAAAAGAACCTTGTAAGAATGAATAGAGTTGCAACAATGATATACCTTAGAGAGGAATATAACCATTTTCAACGAGAAGAGGCATGAATAAATAAGAGGAGAAGCCACAAGCATTGGGCGTGCAGAAGGATACTCTGGGAACTCTCAGCTTCCTCGCGGTTTTCTGCGTAAACGAAAGAACCCCATCAGAAATAATACATGTCATGGGAGGAACATCTGGTTGTAAATTCTTCAACTTGTCAATCAGCTTGTCGAAATGCAGAGGGTCATTGTTGATCAAGGACTAAGATATCTCATCTATTTTGAGTGTCTAGCCATGGTCCGCAGGCAGGCAGTCTAGAATAGTTTCAAATCTGAAGTCTGTCGGGTGAGATTTCACGAACTTCGATCTAGACCTATCCAACTGCTTTTGTATATACTCAGTGTTAATGAAGGTGATATAGAAGCCTCAAGCGAAGAGGATTTTGGCAAGCTGTGTGTTAATATTGATGGTATTAACGCACTTTACAAACACAAAAGTGCATTGATTCTAAGAGTAAGAGAGAGTACCTATGACACATTAACATGAATGGATAAATATAACCAGGAGGAGGTATATATTTAGAGAATCCCCATGTGATGAAATAACATAGTCAACATAGATAGTGGAGTAGGGAAGCATTGATGGGCCACCCACAAACAAACATCACCGACTTAACAAAAAAATTTTGCCCCAACAATTTACAGGTTGTTGCAACCATCATTATAAGGTAGCTTCCTGCCCATATGTGACTTTCTATATAATTTGACCATCTACTCCATTACAACCTTATTGACACCACTATAAGTAACCTCAGGGGTGATGGAAACCTATATACAACAAAAAAAAGTAATCAGTTGAGAATAACTAGTATTTTCTTCATCAATATCATAACCCCCATTTTTGGGATAGTTCTCTTTATAAGTAAATTATTAGTGACAACTTTATTGAAGAGATGAGAAAAAATTAGCAGTCCATACAAAATGAAATAGATATTAACCTCCATAACCTTCTGATTTAATTCCTTCACTAAACCTGGATCATATTCACGCGTGAGTCCATCCCCATGGAATTAGGAGCTATAGTTATAGCTTGACCTGATATTGAAGGGATCAAAACACAACAAAAAATACTGACAAAATTTGGTTATTAATTTCTTAGAATTTCAAATTAAAGAGTTGCAGGCTTCTATTCCCTTATGTTCCATTTATTGCTCCAATCCTTTCCCCATATACAAACCTGATAAGCGTTAAAGGATTGGTGGCCTCACCTAACATGCAGGTTTTCAGCAAGAGACCGCAATTGTGTGAGTATTCGAGTCGATTTTGGCAGCCAATTGCGTCCACTTTGCTTTGCAACTTTAATTTTCCACCATATTTATGGTGCACAATTAGTGCCTAACTTTATTGTTTTCTGGAGTAACTGTCGTTGGGTGCACTGTGAAAGTTTCTTAATACTTTGTATCTGTCGGGTGCACTGTACAAGTTTCTTAATACTTCTTATCCATGGCCAAAATACTAAAATGCATAACAATTGTAAACAACTTAGTTAATGCGTAGGAGTGGACATGCGTCTTCTGCATTTCTTCATGTGTCTGCATGCATGGAAAATGCAGAGGAAGAGAAGAGCAGATATCGTGGCAATGCAATGGTTTTCATTTGTTAGTGAAACCTTATCGATATAATCACCATTTAATATTTATTAAATGCCAATTTAATGAGAATTGATATCATCGAAGCTTCCGTCATTACTTGTGAAAATTCTGCCAAAAAAACTATTAAAAAGATGTTATGCCCGCTTGAATGCAACAATGTATAATACACTAAACGATATTTCAATAGGATGACTTTTAATTTATACATTTCCCCCAAAAAATAAATTATTAAAATTATTACAGAAGTTGAAAAAAAACTTAAGGCTAAGGCTATCTTCAAAAGTTGCAAAAGTTTTCTCCAAAGCTAAAATATCTTCATTTGAGTTTCAACTTCTTGATGTAAATTCAAATTGTTCTTGAACTCTTCTATAACACCTTCTGTGATTTGATTTTGTTTTTCTATTATTAAATCATTTTTTAAACTGTGACAAATCCTTCAAAATAGCTTGTTCAGTCCCATCATGTCAACCCAAGAATTGTAGGAGGAGAATGATGTAAACTATAGTAGGATACTGATAAATTGTAGCTAGGCAGAGCAATGAACTTTACCTTACACCAAATGTACCTCCTTTCTCTTCATTAAATTTGCATATCTGAATGCATTTAATCTTGCATTTTTCATAGTTTAGTTTCAAATTTTAGTAGCCCCTCAAAGCTTGATGTTGGGCAGGTGTAAATAGTGTCATATCTCATTGAATATTAAGAAATGTATTTTCAGTAAACCTTTTGGTATTTTATTAGGACATGTGGTCTGTAAATAGGGTCTACTAGTTGATCCTGCTAAAACTGTTGTCATAGTTAATTTACCACCACCAAAGTCAGTGCGCTAGTTAAACAATACACTTGGACATACATGGTATTACATAAAGTTTATAAGGGGACATGCACAAATTATTGCGCCAATGGAGAATTTGTTGAAGAAAGACACTAAGTATCAGCCACCAACAAAGTTTGGATATTTTGAAGGAGAATATGGTTACTGCACCAATTCTAGTGTTTCCAGATTGGGAAAAAGAATTTTGTGTGCATGTGGATGCATCTGCAATAAAATCATGAGTAGTATTAACCCAACCATGAGAAGGGGATATAGATCACCATGTTGCATTTGCAAGTAGAAAGTTATCTGATTCAGATAAGAACTATAACACTATAGAAAGAGAAGGATTAGCTATGGTGTATGCTTTGCAGAAATACATACATTACTTGTTAGGGAAAAATTTTAAGATGTTTATAGATCATTTTGATCTGAGATATTTAGTCAATAAGCTAGTGTTGGTGGGAAGGATATGCAAATGGCTACTTTTGTTCCAAGAATTTGATTTTGAAGTTGTGGTGAAGCCTAGAATATTGAATGTAGGTCTGGATCATTTATCAAGGATAACTAATGGAGAAGTACCCAGTAACTTGGAAGACAACTTTCCAGATGCACAATTGTATTCAATACAGATAGTTGACAAGTATTTTGCTGACATTATTGAGTTTCTGAGTACATGATTTTCACCAAAGGAATTTAATATCACGCAGAAGAATAACTTGGTAGTAAGCATTATATATTATCAATTGATTACAGGTCATTTATACAAGCTTGGACCTGATAACATTCTAAGAAGATGTGTGATGGAGCATGAAAGGCCTAACATACTGGTAGGAGAACATGAAGGCATAGAAGGAGAACATTATGCAGGGAAAGGTACTGCAAAGAAGGTGTTGCACGCATGATTATGGTGGCCAACAGTTCATAAGAATGCAAACGAATACTATCATGATTATGATGTATGTCAGAGACTTGGAAGACCATTCAGAAGGGATGAGATGTCACTGAAACCTCAAGTTACTTTGCAAGTATTTGATAAGTGGGTTGTAGACTTTGTAGGTCCAATCAATCCACCAACAAGAAGATCAAGAGATAGATATATTATTACATCGACAAAATACTTAACCGGATGGGATGAGGCAACAACAGTAAAGGATTGCATTGCAGAGACAACAACACCCTTTTTATTTGAACATATAATGACAAGGTTTGGATGTCCAAGAATATTGACGAGTGATCAGGGGACTCACTTTATCAATAGTGCAATTGAGGCAATGTTTGAAGAGTTTGAGATATATCATAAGAAGATAACTCCTTATCATCCTCAAGCAAATGGAACAATGGAAGCCTTCAACAAGATTTTGGATAATTCCTTGACAAAGATTTGTAATGTGAACATAGATGATTGGGATTTCAAGCTACCAACAATACTTTGGGCTTATAGAACTACATGCAAGAATCTAATGGGGAAGACACCCTTTAGGTTGGTGTATGGAAAGCAAGCAGTAGTTCCCTTAGATTATTTGATACCAAGTCTAAACATTGCAACAATTACATATATGACAGAAAGGGGCACAACATGAAAAATATTGTCTCAACTAATAGAATTATAAGAGGACATAATTATAGTAGGTTTCCATAAGGAGGTATAGAAAGAAAAGGATAAAGCATGGCATGAAAGACATATTAAGAAGAATAATTTTAAAGAATAAGATATGGTTATCCTCTATGAAAACAAGTATTTGCAGCACCCAGGGAAGCTTAGAATGCATTGGCTAGGGCCATACCATATAAAGTTTGTCACATATGGAGGTGTTGTACAACTGCAAGACTTAGTAGGTAAGGAAGTTCAAGGACTGGTGAATGGTAGTCGACTGAAACTGTATAGGGACGGTGGACCCACTAGACCTAAGTAGTTGCAGTGCATCAAGTAGACTTGTACATATTGTAAATAATAGGAGTTAAGAGAAGAAAAAGGAAAAGAAAACTAGAAAAATGAAGAAAAACCCAAAAAGAAGTAGTTAGACGAATAAGTGATAGAAAGATAGTTGAGAATGACATTGCACAGTAGACAAAAAGTCAGGGTGACGAGAAGTGAAGATATTGCACACGAGACAACTATAACCGAAGGAAGTACCAGTGCACCAAAGATGTAACTCAGTAGAAAATTACAACGCACCGAAAAAATGAAATAGTCGGGAAATGAAAAAACGTTCACGAGAAAATGGAGGCACAAAACACACATTTATGAAGCATTCTAGGTAAGTTTTGGAACATTTATGATAGTTAAAGAAGCATGCTCGGAAATATTTGGAGCATTTATGACAACACTTTATAAGCAAAATTAGGGTTCGACAAGCAACACTGTGAATTCTAGTGAATGCAGAGCTAAGCAGTGAGAAGCAAGGAGCAAACCGTTGATTTAGCGATCCAACAGTAACATTTCAACAACACACCCACTTATATTCCAACATGATGGGGCCACCTAAAGTTGGAACACCAAGCCATATGTTGAGGAGAACCTACAAAAACAACAGGTCGTCGTCGAAGCCAAGAGTGGAGGACAAAAACCCTACACAGACAAAGGGAGTGGTGGATGTCGATGCCATCCCTTGCCTAGAACTGGAAATCCCTACACTGGTCGAAGAACAAGCAAGACATATGATAACAATGTTGGAAATAGAGAAATCCAGAATGGAGCAAGCACATACATAAGGCATAGAAGTGATAAAGGAGCACGTCACAACGCAATTCATGGATACCTTGATAGAGAAAAGTGTGCAGGCTAAGAAGCAAGTGGATGAATTAGAAAAACAACTTCAGGAGTTGGAGAAATTAGTGCAGAAGGCACACACTTCCTGAGTGGATCAGGATGAGTCATAGGTTAGTGTTGGGGGCTTGTTGGAGTAGGCAATTTTGGGAGTTAAGTGCAGTAAGTGAGGCAGAATGGACCAAAGGAAACAACGCACGCCAGAAAAGAAGGAAGACCAACGTGACAAAGGGAAAATGAAGTAGTGCACCAAAAAAGAAGGAAGATCAATGCAAGGAATGGTTGGATCGAAGACCAACCGCATAGAAGGCAATTAAAAAGTGGACAAGTGGAGTCCACTTAGAGTTAGGGTTTTTGAGTCATAATGTAAGGGTTTTTGCCCATTTTGTAGTATAAATAGAAGATGAATGAGGTAGATTGGGGTGTCCTTTTTATGGTGAAGAACTTATTTTTGGAGAACCTTTTTCAAATCTTGAGTATTTGGTATGTTCATCTCAGAAGCTAATGGAGTCAGTTTTGAGATGTAATTGAGGGTCAGGTCGCAAGTTGTAGAACTTGGTGTGACGTTGGTCAGTCTCACCATTCATAACCTACAATGTAATGCACACAACACAAGACTATTTTGATGAAGAATAAGAAATAAATAGAAGATATTTGTGGACATAGCCCAGGGGGGTGAACCATGGTAAAACCGGTGTCTTAATGTGTGATGTGTTCTTTTTATATGTTGTATAATGAATGAATGGTTAGATGAATTCATATGTTAGGGTTTATTTGCAATGCGCATAATTATGCATAATGTATGTTATTAATGGATAAAATAATAAATCCGATGAATGTTATGGTATAATCTATGTTAAAGTAGAAGAAGAAGAAAAACAAACATCCCCAACCCCTTCCATGGTTGTAGAAAGTTGTGTCCTGCAGTCACCCATAAGCCATCTCGGGTGAGACTGTGTTTTGCACTCTGTGTGCGGTGTAGCCTTCTGGTTTACTAGAAGGGTCGATGGTGAAAAAGGTTTTTTTGGAAAGTTAAGGTAGAACCTGGGTTAGCCCATACATCCAACACCCACCTGTCGACCTATTTTCGGTTGACCTCTTTGAATTGTTGTCGATTCCTTTACCATGTAGAACTTCCTCGACCTTTGACTTCGACTTTACCTGGTCAACTAACCTTGATCTTCGACTTGACGTTGATCCACCTTGATTTCGACCTACTATTGATCCACCTCGACTTCAACCGTTAGTTGATCCACCTCAACTAGAATTTTACTGCAAAGAATATAATAATCCAACATCTCTCTCTCTCTCTCTCCACCCTGCCTCTCTCTCCACCCCGCCTCTCTCTCTTCCCCTACCCCCTCTCTCTCCTCTCCCTCTCTCTCAC
>ML783491.1:301206-321320 GCA_009831015.1 Picea engelmannii | reverse complement strand
TGGAGGGGTGAGGGAGAGAGAGAAAGAGAGGGATGGTGAGGGGAGGAGAGTGGGGGAGAGACAAAGGAAAAGAGGGAGAGAGGTAGATAGGGGCTGATCCAGATTATTTTCGGCACAAAATGAGAGCGGAGATATAATAAAGAAATGCACAGAGATATTGTAGATATTCAATAATATAACAGAAATGTATCAGAGATACAACCATAAACACAGATATACAGTAATACATGATTTCTCTTAATCAAATAAATGTACAGAGACTGTAAAAATACAGAGTGAAAGATTCGCTAGAATGGTGGCAGCTTATCTCTGAGAAGAGATGTGACAACTACTTGCATTCAAAAGAATATGATCACAATGAGGATTTGGAGACCTTTTTACAATAAACAGGAATGCCAAAAGTCCTATACATCCAAAAACCTAACCCTAGGAGATGAAGTGCCAAAAGTCATGTGGGCCCCGTTTGGGTAAGTTAGTACATCAACTTCCCGGGGTCGTAACTTTTGCATACGATCTCCGTTTTAGGTGTATGATAGCTCGTTGGAAAGGTATCGTCGAGGAGATTTATTTTGGGGGCTCAATAATGCCTTTGTATATCATTGAGAACCTATATCTATAAAAACTTTCATTTAGGCCCTCAAAATGGCCCCAGAAGTTAAAACCTGCTAAAAATAGTAAATTGCCAAAATTGTCAGAAAACTGTTTTGAGACGGTCAGAAAAGGTGGGTGGCCATTGATATCCACCTGGATCAATCCTCCCTCCTTAGGAATAAATGGTCTCCATTGCGTTGAGTTACCGGGGGAGAGGGAAAAGCGTTTGTTGGATCTGCATCTGGGTGAGCTGCTTGTATTGTTGGAGACGTCGTGCTGCTTAGTTTGTGGAAGTCTGTCATGAACCTGTTGAAGTTGAGGTTGTTCAAAAATTTGAGCTACATGAGAGGAAGGTGTGCAGAAGGAATATTTGCACTTTGTTGCAACCTTTTCAACCTGCTTCTGTTGGATAGAAGGTGTAGGGGGCGAGACTGTAGTGGTTGCAGTGTCCTTCTGTTCACCTTTCGAACAGATTGTGAAGAAGCTAAATTTTGCAGTATGAGATACTACCTTGCGACTCTTTTTAGGTGGAACAATAGTTGGAACTACCTCTGGTATTCTGTAGAGATGACCCCCCAAGTAAAAATGACACTACGGGGTCAAGTCTCATAAACAACATGACGCTTCCACATATATGGTTGGCCCAAGAGAACATCACAGACATCCAGTGGGGCAACATCACATAATACCTCATCCTTGAAGGGTTGGATGTCGTATGGCAATCGACATTGTTGGCTGACACGGATATCTCATCCTTGGCAAAGCCACTCGATGTTGTATGGTTGCGGGTGTGGTGTTGTCGACAATCTCAACTGTTTGATGACCTCTGCTGAGATGAGGTTCTTCTGGCTTCCACTATCAACAATAAAATGCAGTGGGGTCCCCTTCACCCACATCTGTGAATGGAAAAGGTGCTCCCCCTCTTCGGGATCTGTTGGTTCTTCTGGTTGAATTGATGTGGTTGCGACAATAACAGTGGGGTCTGCGTCAATGATCTGTCATTTACCAGTGTCTTCAAAATCGGATTCTGAATCAGGGTTTGGCTCCTTGTCTTTGATCTCATCCACCAATGACTGTTTTGAGCGACATTCATCGGTGTTGTGCCAAGGGATTTTGTGGAAATCGCACCATTTTTCGGTGTCCTTCTTTGTCTTCCCGCGACCCTTCTTTTTCTGTGTCTTGGACTGGTTTTCGGGAGACTGTTTGTTAGGGATGTCTTTGTCATACTTTGGTTGTTGTCGATTTACAGATCCGAAATCCCATTTGTTTTGGTGCTTAAATTTCTGCTCAATTTTAACAGCATATCGATAAGCAACATCGAGTGATGAGATGTCCAGAAAATCCATTTCAGTCTGGATGTATCTTTGTAGAACCCCATGGTATTTCAGAACCAACTGTCGCTCGGATTATTTGATACCCAGTGTGGTGCGCAAGGTATGGAAGGTATTGGTGAACTCCAGAACTGCTTGGCACCTCTCTTGCCACAGTGTGGTCCATCTCATTGTTGACGGGCGAAATTGACCGCTCGTCAACCGGAGGAGTGAATCCGGTCCTGGGTTGTATAAATAACCCAAGCCGTTTGGATTAATCCACTCCGACGGGTTTAGCGGCTCCGTTAGCTGATCCAAGTCCTAGGAAAGTGAAAGAAAAACTAAGCTAAAGAAACTAATCTAAGTGAAAAACAGCTTCTGCAAACTATATACAGGTCTAATATATATTCACAGTCCGCTAATTAATATTAATGAAATAATAATCCTACTTATTAAATGTACATTGTATTGATATATTGTATCTCTGTTACCTATACAGTATTTACAAAATGCAAATTTTGATCGAAATCTGCAAAATCATATATGAATTGTCTTATGACAGCGAAGCTAGTATTTTTGGATTTTTATAACTTTTATGAAAAATAAATGAAACAACAGCTATCTAACTAAAAAAAATAGTAATATGTATTGTATATCTATCTAAACTACAAAAAATTATCATATTAATTAAACTATTAAAATAAAATAGCAAACTAACCTGAAATTATGGTCTCCTACTTGTCTTGTACATAGGCATCTGCGTTCACTGTTTGATGATGCCAACCTGCACTAGATTCTCCAATACTTCGCGTAAACACGAAGCAACAATGCTTCTGAATGCTAATGACAGAACAGGTAAAGGATGTAGCAACAACAATTTTATAGTTTACAAATAATTACATCAAGATAAATCTCACTGCAAAGATTTGTATATAACTGCTCATTTAACAAAGAAGATTAACCTTCTGTTCATTAAATTAAAACAAGATAATTGTTGTATGTCAAATGAGAGACATCAAATATGGACACTATTTAAATCGCATCACCTCGACTTGTAACAAATTTTGATAACTAAAGTAGTCAATAATTTGATTACAACTTGAAATGAACAAAACTTGAAATAAAAGTATGATATATTGAAAGCTAAATCCGTACAAACATCCACTTTCATTCCAGTATGAATAATCATCAATCCATAGTCTCTGCTCCCAAGCAGCGATGGTTTGTTTACAAAAAATAATAGGTATATAAAGGCCACAGGATGAAAACATTCCTTGTGGAAATTATCAAAATTGTTTGCAAAAATTATGGGAACAATCTCCCAAATTCCTATTTCTATCTAAGACTAACAGCCTAATCCAAAACTATGTAAAAAAAACATGTTCAAAGATGCCACTATCGATCCAATTCCCTTTGAAATTCGTGTGTACCTGTAAATGCACAAAAATACACGATTTCATATTGTGTTTAGTTGTAAAATCAACAAAAATTCAAATTTTTATGACTAGCTACAGAATCTCACGATTTTGTAGCTAGTTATTATTTACAAACATAATTGTATTGTATCAATTTAATCATAACAAAGATAGATACAATTGAGCAAACAAATCCTTTATGCTAATTCAAAGAAAACAAAAATCATTTTGAAATCATTCTTGAAATACCATACCTCGGTTTCAGGGATTCGATTCGTTCAAGCTATTTTTGAATTAACAATGGTAGTGGTCGCCTCTACATTTTTGAAAACAACGAAGCCTATGGTCTTCTTCCTTTTATCATTAGCTTTTTGTCTATCATTTTCTTTGGTTAACACAATTACTCGGTCCTCCAAGGACTTGATCCGGGATTGGAGCAAAGGGACATCTGTATAATATCGGTCAAGCCATGAGTTGCATTCATTGCACTGTGGTTGATCAGGCCGTGTAGTTACAGGTGAAGAATCTCTTAATTTACCAGCAATTCCACTGTCGAGTTTGATCCTGGGGAAGTTGGGGTCATCTCTAAGGCATGGCGGGAGGTTCGTCATGTAGTCATAGGGATTGACTGAACAGAGGTCGTGTGAGTATGGATACTCCTCGGTTAAAAACCACTCGATTTCGGAATCGGAATCATCACTCAACAAAACTGGTTTTTGGTCTGTGTTTTGTTTAGGTTTATTGCAAGCACACCTTGATATCCAGCGCGCGGATTTCTTACCTTTGCAATTGACATCATTATTACCCTTACCCTTTTTCTTTGCAGACCTCTTAACAATCTTAGCATTGTCTTTTAGGCATGAGTCAGGCAGGGTGTCGGGTAGGTTATCGTTCGGGTAGGTCGAGGGTTCAATAGAGGGTAAGAGTGTGGGAGGGGGAACGACATGCCCGACAAGGGTTTCTGTGACCACAGTTTTGTCCACTTGTCCAATTTCAGGACTGGCAAAGCCATTTCTCAATAAGAAAGCTTCCCAACAGTCACCACTAAACCTCAAATGATGGACTATAACAATTTTAATTAAACAGTGGTGGAAGAGGTTGGAGTCGGATTTCTCCCTCTTGAAACGTTTAGCCATTTTATACAAACTGCAAAGGAGGAAATGTGGCATATTTAAAGGAAAATCTATGAAACTCATGAGCAGCCGTAGGTGGTATAGGAAAACTAAACCATATCTACCCTCGCATGTAATGAATTGCTTGATAATGGCCAACAAATCATGCCACCTAGACTTAAGAGTTGTAACTGGCATACCTTTGTCACAACTGTTGATTTTCCTCGAGGTAAACAGGAGTGGCCATGGTACTTCATCAACCTTCAAATTTTTAAACCATTTTTTCCCTTTGGCTGGCAGACCAGTAGCTGAGCTGAGGAAATCCTCGTTTAATTCGAGTTGGATATCCCCAACTTTGGCCCTGCATCCATCAAATGTAAGGGAAAATTACTGAGCGACTACGAGGTTGAAACCCTCGAACTTCTCAATAAAAACCAACCAACCATTTCTCTCTAGGTCCTCTCGGGCGTTATCAAATAATAACAAAGTTTGGACGTCGTTGGGTTCGATTCGCACTACATGAGCCATAGAAAATAGCACAAGATCAACAGGATAATCTGAGAGGGGGTTTGACAGGGTAGACACAGAACCATTTTCGCGCAGGTTTCCCAAAATAAACAAAGGCAACCCAAAATGCACGAAAGAGCATTAATGCTTATGTGTGCGAGGGTGGTGGAGTAAATTGAAACCATGTAAACATATCATGTCGGGATTTACAATCGATGGCGCCTTGGTAAAATGTTTCATTCAAATCACAATAGTGTATATCAAAAGCATTGCAAACAATATGTCAAATGGATTATCACATAACCATTGAAAACCATGGTGTTCATAACCAAAAATCGATCCGAATGTTAAATAAACAATGAGATTTGTATGATTTAAAAGAAACCAATATGTCGAACATTGCACCAACGATTCGACCCCAAAATTAATGTGTTCAATAAAAACATTGCCTCAACGATTTGATCAAAGACACCAAAATATCAAATAAACATTGCATCAACAATTTGGTAAATCGAAATCATATTGACAATGGTCAAATGAAAAGTGAGTGGTGGTTTGTTGTTTCGATAAATGTGTGACCAATGGTGAGTTGGAGGTAAAAGAGTTATGACCACATAATCAAATAGGTTCATAACAATCAAAAAGATCATTTTAATGCCATCAACATGAATCCCAATTGTAGGTTTTCACGCTTGCAGTCATGAAAATGAAAACAAAAAGCAGATATGCGAAAGTGAAGATAATAGTGTCGTTTTTTTTTTTTAAATTGCAACGAGTATTGAGGGTTCAAACCCCTTGTGTAGGCAGCTTGTAAGAAAAAGATAGGAATGAAAATGGCAACACACTGGTAGAAGCAGTTATCTCTGCCAAACGAACAAATCCAGATTAGGATAATGAGAATAATTCTAACTCAGAAACAACCAGAAAATTGTTTAAACATCATCATCAATCATACAAATTCCAGCTGGTTATCTTAAAAGATGAAAAATGATAACAGTCTTAATAAAAACGAGTCACGATATTAAGGATAAAATCTCCAATACTGTTGATAGAGCCACTGCTGCCAGCAGGAATCCATAGCCTCGACATGGTTTCCATTTAACCCACTCTGATATCTGTATCCTGCCAAGAAGTTCCATATCAGAATAAAGGACATTTTAAGGTTAAGAGATTCCATATTTGCAAATTTTCATATACCCGACATTGCTTCGTTGCCAGCAGGCCTGTTCAGTACCCCGACGAAGTTATGTTGGCGTCATGCATGCATTTACTCGCTGCCATCAGACCTGTTCAGTATCCCGGCGGGTTTACAAGCAATTCCCACAACTCTTTAATGATTTATTTGTTTTTTTAAAGATATATAATTGAGTGGGGTGACGTTGAAAATTATGATATTTTGGACATATTTTAACAAATTACAGACCTTGAGAAAGATTTTTAAACTGTCCTTTTTTAAGATCTAGAGATAGTTTGTTAACAAACCGACCTTCGAAGGTAGGGAAACATCTTCTGAGTTGTTACCTTAATGAATAGGGACAGCATAAGAAGAAAACGGATGATCATGACAGACTTCAATTACAGATTGAAATCAATAAACTCTTTTCAAACAACAGGCCTTCTTTAACATGGCTGTAAATTTCGGGAGCATATCATAATTGATGTTTAGACAAACTTTCAGCAGTCATTTTAGAGGAAAAAAAATTTTTGTTCTCTTAATCTGAACAGTTCATGATGCAGGTATATGTATTTCAAAAGTAAAAACTGATAAGCGTAAGGGAGAAATCAAAATCAAAACAGCAAAAGAAAATGAAAAACAAATAAAGGAAAATTATTTACACAGGGTCGTCATCAAGCGAAATAACTCTTTAGAGCTTGGCCATTCACCGGATAGGTGTCTGCCTATCCCTCTAGACTCTATAGTCTGAAAGCGTTGGGACCTAATTTCTCAGCAATAAAAAACGGTCCTAGCCATAAGTTCTGAAACGTCGTATGCTCTCCCTTTCCCTCATGTGGTTTGTCCCATTTTAGGACAAGGTCACCTACTTCAAAGTTCCTGTCAGAGGCAGAGTTGGAATCAAACCAGCTTTTAACCACAAGTTGATGCTGATCCAACTTCCGTTTTGCTTGAGCCCTCACTTCCTCTAGTTTTAATAATGCGTTAATTTGATTCTCCAAAAGGGGGCAGTTCTCTTCTTGTATTTTTTGTGATAGCTGCAGTGAGGGAAGAAGAATATGTGGTGGCAGAATTGCCTCTCTGCCATAGACAAGAAAGAAGGGAGAGTTACCCACAACAATTTTCATAGTTACTCTATCAGCCCAGATTGCGTTTAACAGTGCATTATGCCATTTTTTTGTGATTTTCATATACCGTTCTCTTGATGATTTTAATCAGATTCTTATTAGTTGATTCTGCCAATCCATCGCCTTGAGGGTAATAGCTGGCAGAATATTTTAATTTAATTCCCTTTTTTAGAGAAAACTCACTCATCTCAAGAGACGAAAAATAGGAAGCGTTATCAAATACTAAACAGTCAGGGATACCAAAACGAGTAATAATATTCGAATTTAAAAAGGCAATTACCTGACTGGTATTTACAGCTTTTAATGGGGCAGCTTCAAACCACCTGGTGAAGTAATCTGTGGTTGTTATGATAAACTTATGCTATTGTGAGGATGGCGGATTGATTGGACCTATAATATCAAGACCCCACTACTGAAAAGGGGAGTCTATTGAAACAAGTTGCAAAGGGAAGGCTGGTTTCTGTATCCGCCCGGATGTTTTTTGACAAATAATACACTTGCGGTACAAGGCATGAGCATCTCTAAAAAGTGTAGGCCAGTAATAACCTACTCTTAATACTTTATGGGAAGTGGTATGCCCACCAAAATGCCCACCAGCTTCTCCTGCGTGCAATTCTAATAAAACATTTTCTGCTTCATCTTTCTCAAGACAGCGCATTAGTACTCCATCAAAATTTTGACAAAACAGAATACCATTAATCAACTGAAAAGAGGCACATTTTAATATTAACTCTCTTCTTTTAGTGGGATCCAGGTGACGGGGGGATGACCCATGTTCAAGACAGAATTTTATATCGTCATACCAGAGACTCACAGGGTTTTGTGCACAACAGATTGAATTTTGGTAGTGTTGTCCTGGGTTTGACATATCGTTTTCTTCTTGCCGTCCTACCACTGAGTCAACGACTAACTTGAATAGCCCTTGGCCTCTCACTATTTGTGATGGGGTGATTTCTATGTCATACTCTTGTAAGGAGGTGACCCTGTTCGCCCTCTTTTCGCCTAGTTCTTTCTGCACTAACATATTTCTGACGGTTGGGTAGGGAACGATAATTTTCGTCCTAGATTTCAAAAGATAAGATCGTAAGTGCTTTAATACTTTAAAAACATCATAGGCTTGCTAATCTACTGCTGGGTAATTAAGTTCTATGCCTTTGAAAGCAGAGCTCATAAAGGCAATTGGGACTTCATTGTTTTCAGCGTTCTTTTGAGTTAGGACAGCAGCGTAGGAGCGGTCAGAAGCAAATGTGTAGAGCGTGAAGTCTTGAGAAAAGTCAGGGCTCATGAGAGAAGGAGCATCTATTATGGATTTTTTTATTGAATTAAAATCTTGGTTTTCTAAGGGTCCCCAATGATATTGTGCGTCCTTTTTTATTAAGTTCTGTAAAGGTCTCACCATTTCTGAGAAACTGGGGACGAATCTCCTGACAAAGTTTATCTAGCCTAAGAAAGACTGCATAGACTTTTTTGACGAGGGAGGGGGCAGTTTCGAGATGACTTGAGTCCTTTTAGGGTCGATAATCATCCCTTTGCTTGATACAATAAATCCTAAGAGCTTACCTTGTTCTACTGCGAAGATAGATTTTTTAGGATTCAGGGAAATGCCGTACTTATGACATCGTTGTAGAACGGCTCTCAAATGAGCTAGATGATCAGTTTTGTTTTTCGAGAATACAGTAACATCATCTAGGTAAACTACGACAGATTGATTGATTAAGCCTCGGAAAGCGATGTCCATCGCTCTCTGGAAAGTGGCACCAGCATTAATGAGTCCAAAGGGCATTTTCCTATAAGCGTAGGTGCCCCATGGAGTGCGGAAGGTAGTTTTAAGTTGGTCTGGAGGAGACATCAGAACTTGGTTATAGCCTGAAAAACCATCCAATAAGGATAATATTTCAGAACCAGATACATGTTGAAGGATCTGTTCCATGGGTGGGACAGGGTAGTTGTCTTTATTAGACGCTTAATTAAGGTTTCGAAAATCGACGCATAGTCGGATTTCACCACTCTTCTTCCGGACAGGGACTAGATTAGAGACCCATTGCGTGTGCCTAACTGGGAAAATTATCTTAGCATTCAGGAGTTTATTTAATTCTTTTTTGACGGTCGGTTCGAGTTTATGGTGCATTTTTCTTAACTTTTGTTGAAACGGCAAGGTTTGGGGTTTCATAGGAATGACGTGTTGTATGATGTTAGGGTCAAAGGTTTTTAGGTCGTCATACGTCCATGCAAAAACATCTTTGAATTCCTTAAACAATTTAATAAACGCCGCTTTCTCTTGTTTCGAACACCCCACCCCTAAATTAATGCACTGTGGATTATCATTAGTTCCCAAGTTTACTTTTTCATACGATAAAGAGGAACTATTTGTTTTACAATTGACCGATTTTTTGAATTTATCTTGAAAATCATAAAAAATTTCTAATCTAACTACAAATTTAGGGAAAGAATTTACCATGTCCGATGAATATTCAGAAGATCTCAGATCTGGTATTACCGTGAAATCATGAAGATTCTCGTCATGAGTGCATTCGTCAATTACGACGCCTAGGAAAATTTCTTCCATATGCAGGAAACTAATAATTTGTTGATCGTCGTCGAAGACTCTCCAATTCGTGATGTTGTTGGGAATGGATGGCCTGAACAACAGTTCGACGGAGAATGCATTCGGGGACAAGCCTTCTACAGGAAAGAGTTTTGAGGCTACGTTAGCTAACAAATCGGCTTCCGAATTATTCAATCTAGGAATAGAATTTATGTTAAAAGCAGAAAACTTATTCATCAAATTCCATACCTCAAATTGGTAGCTTTTAAGATGCGGAGACAAACAATGGATAGAATATCTTACGTGTCTAACCACAATTTATGAATCGCCAAAGACAGTCAAATTTTAAATGTTCATATCTAATACTTTCCCGAGGCCTTGCAATAAAGCCTCATATTATGTCGTGTTGTTTGTACATTCAAACTCTAATCTGCATGAAATCAGGGTTTTGTTACCTGCTGGATCAATAAAAACGCAGCCTGCACCAGCTCCTTCCTTGGACTTTTACCCGTCAAAGTAAAGAGACCATATTTGATTTTTGTCGGGTGCATGAGACCATTGGGTAGAAACTGTTGGCTGCATATATGCCACAATCTCAGACTGTTGTTCCGGGTTAGTGATAACGGAAGTCTCGGCCATGAAATTGCAAAAAAAGGTATCCATCCCTTGTATTTCGGGTGAATCGATAGAAGGTGTGAATGGTTCATTGGGATCATTCAGATCTATCACTGTGAACTTTAGGTAACGTTCACGATTTACCTTGATTTTGTTGGGATTTCCATTCTCGGGCAGCCACAAGTGAGACCAATCTGTCGCGAAATAGTCCTGTAGCTGCTCTGACCACTCTCTTCTTAAAAACAAACCATAAACTTCTGAAATATCCACAACAATAATATCAATCATTTGATGAACTTTGGGGTTAGATGATAATCTTATAAGCACATTCCTTAATTCGCCTATAACCTTAACACTAGTTCGATCAAGTTGGATGATCTTTAAGGTGGATGGTTCAACTTCAGCATTAATCTTCTGACACACAGACCATGGAATCACATTGGATGATGCTCCTGAATCTACCATACAATTGTGCATGTTCCTATTAAAGATTTCAAAAGTTAACAAAAATGGAGGTACATTTCTACGAGTACTAACGGTGGAAGCCTGTGGCTTTTTACTCGTAGTCTCTAAAGCTGATTTATCTACATTTGTTACATTATTTACAGGAAGGTCTCTCTTCTCGTGAGGATCAGAATTGTTCTTAGCCGAGGCCTTCTGAGGAACTTTTGGGTTATTCTGAAAAACTTTGTTACTGCTTGGATTACCGTTTTTGCTATTCTCTATGATATTCTGTAACATTTTTTGTAGCAGAAACGAAAATTTTAATAATTCATAAACAGAAATGTTAGCCCTTAACTTTTTTAGATATTCAACTAA
Source organism: Picea engelmannii (assembly GCA_009831015.1). NCBI lineage: Eukaryota > Viridiplantae > Streptophyta > Pinopsida > Pinales > Pinaceae > Picea > Picea engelmannii. Next base: position 310,105 of record ML783491.1, on the reverse strand, counting down.
ATCATAATCTAAGTTTGGGTTTACATGACTCTGTTTAGTCTCAGTTGATCTAGACTGTTTTGGGGGTAAAGTCGTAGTGTTTTTAGAAGAAGGTTTGTTTGCTATCTTACTCCTAGTATTGTAGGGGTGTACTATCTCGAAATTATCTTGAAAAATGCTATCTGAGAAGTGTCCAAAAATGTTCGGAGAAGATTCATCTTCTTCAACTGTCTTTTGTTCAACTACTTCCTTAGGAATCTTAGGAGGCATCAAGTTTTCTTGGGCTTCTAGAATCGTTTGAATAGCGAATTGCAGGCTTTCTAGATTTAAGCCTTCGGTATTTGAATTAGGTCGGTTGGTGGGAAAAGGCTTCCTAAACGGGGGTTTGTAAGGCCCTTTGCTCGAAGAATCTTCTTCGACTGTCCTTTTCAAATCTATAACTTGATTTGACAGTTTTTGAACGACTTTTGTTAAGTTTTCTAAATCTGAGATTTCAGGTTGTGTTTTATTTTGGGTAGGTCTAGGGAGGATTTCGATTTTCTTTTTGGAAGATGAACTAGTCTCTATTTCGTTGCTAGTAGTGTCTTTTAAGTTGAGGATGTCTTTCTCAATCTGACTGGCTTCTTCGAAGGCCTCTAACAACGTGGCTTTCTTAGATATCTTTACCCAAATGGCTATACTTTGATGTAAGGCTTTCGTATAATATGCTATGATAAGATTCTCAGCAGGCATCGAATCTGTAGGGATTCAGTTCTTTAGTGTTAAGAATCTTTGGTTAAAGTCTTTGATTTTCTCTTTGGGGTTCATTCTTAAACTAGAAATCTCCATGACTAGAACTTCTGGGGACTTATCATCTCCAAACTTCTCAAGAAAGAAGGATTCGAACTTCTCCCATGACACGATGGTATGGGGTTGTTGGGCAAAGTACCAGGTAGAGGCATTGCCCTTGAAAGTGTAGGGAAAAAATCTAGAGACTACGTCTTCATGCTCGACATTACGGAGTCTAATGGCTAACTGTTGTTGGGAAAAATACCCTACAGACTAGCAAACTAGGGTCAAACTTGCATGCAGATTTCGACAAAAAAGAAACTACTTTTTAACCTACAACCCAAGATTTAAACCCCTCTTTCACAGTAAATGCATGGAAAAGGACCACCAACCTTATTACCGACGTTCGATGTAGATCCTCCATTGCGATTTGATCACTTGCTTGCGCTTCTCCTTCCACAGATGACCTGCACTCAAGACAAATAACAACTATGCATGCATGCTACTTCTCTACTCAAGGGTTAGAAATCAAGCATAAATTAACCAAACCATAGACAATTCATGCATTGGGATGGGAAAAGTATTCTTTTTATTTCTGAAAGTGAATCAACTTACAAACAAAGCTGAGACCGACCACCGCTTCTTGAACCTGATCCTGGGCTCCTCTTCTTCTGTCCTCCAACTGCTTTGCGTTAAATCTCCTTTGGCATGAGGAAAGGCTAAAGGGTTGGGACAATGGATTACTTAAATGGACAGAGTTTTTGTGCTATATTTTTTCCTCCTCCAAATGGTACCCCTACCCCTTCTTTTATAGGCTAGAAGGAGCTAGTGTTTTGGACGAACCCTCGGCCATGCATGGCCAGGAGTTTGAGTTAACTGACCCATAGATTTTTGTTCCATCGGCAACTTTCCTTTTTTCGTTCTTTGTTAGGTACAGGTGGGTTGTAGTGAGTCAGCCAGCATGCACACGCGTGCAGTAATGGGTTAGGGCGCATGGGCCTTGACACAAGAGGATTTTCAAAGAGTTGTTCAGCATAGTTTTGGAAAAGAAGGGATATGAGTTGGCCTGATGCCAGGTAAGCATGTGTGGTGAAATTTAGGGTTATAACAGATGCCCCCTAATGTGTGAGGTCATAAGAGCATCTGATGGCCGAAATACATTACCAATCTTTACTGATGTGCCGAACGATTGAGCCCAAGGATCAGGAACCGGGAGGTGTCGTCTGCAAAATAACAAATGTCTCACTGAGGCGGGCATACCCATGCTCGGGATAAAATAGAACCATGGCTACCAATCAAATACACTGTATATCCATGTCAAATAGCTATAAAGAGTAGCCATGAATAATACACAGCGGAGCTACATCTCGAAATCAGAAATATATACATATAGAGTACCCATATTCTAGAAATTGATTCGGCCTGATGGTTGTACTTCAGAGCTCGAGCAACAACTTCAAAATCTTCTAAAACTTGGGTAGGAGTGTAATATGAGTGTATGCCTACACTACCCAGAGGTCTTCGACGGCTCGTCGGTTATGGACTTGATAATATTGATGATCGGACTAAAGGCTTCAGTGATTTTGAACAAGGACTTGATTGGACGTTCAGGATGGTCGGGTATGCAGACAAGAGACATATTGCAGAAGGGTCGACTCAGGCTTAGTGACAAACTTCCCTTGGACAATAGCACGACAAGTGATAAGACTCAGGCAACATATATGTTCATCATAAGTCTACGAAGTAGGAGACAACGCAAACTCTCCATATGTTTGGAAGAGTAACCAAACGGTAGAGGACACAACTCTATGTAGCGAGAAAAGATTCCTAAGGTCATACTACATCCCATAGTCTGATGATCAAATGGACAGATGTGATTTATCCAAGGGTGACTCATTATGCTGCCAATAAAGAAAATACTTCTCGCATCCTCTTTTTGGGGTATATTTGATTTTTTTTTGTTCTTTTTGATAATTTTTGAAAAAGAATAAAGGAATACTACGTTACAATGGAGGAACAAGTACTGCAAACATACAAGCTCAAGGCACAAGGACAAGACTGATGTTCTGGTAAAATGATACTCGGGAAAAATCCTCCGGCGGCCAAAGGTGTTAAGACGTAGAAGAAAATTGTCGCAAGGCTGGTGGATAAGGTATGAAAATGCAGTTGATAGAACACACAATGGTAACGTCCTTCGATGTAAGTTTAACGAGCCCAGAGAAGGTAATATCGGTGGTTTTTCATATTTAGAGAGTCTGAAAAAGCATAAAAGGAGACTCTGCTGGGGTACCTTTTTCGTCAATAGTCTAGTCAGTTCGAAAAAGGGATAAACTAGCACCGATTAGACGTCAATTCAAAACCATTTTAACGAGTGTGACAATGACAATGTCACTCGGCTATTTTTTCACTTTTAAGGAGTCTGAAAAAAGCTTAACTATGGACTCCGTCAGGAATATTCTTCTGGACCAATTTAACGAGTGTGAAAGAATAAGGTCACTTGACGATCTTTTCAATTTTAGGGAGTCTGAAAAGAGCTTAACTATGGACTCCGTGGGGGTTTCTTTTTCGTAAATTTAGTCCCTCAGGCCCAAAAAAGGAATAAAATTATACCTGAGGATACTCTTCTAAAGAATGAGAATTCGATAGAGTATACCTTTGTTCGTACAGTTGACCATCCGGACCGAAAAAGGGGTAAACTATCGCCGGACAGACGTGACTTCAAATTTCAGTTTAACGAGCGTGAAAGGCCACAAGATCGCTCACCAATATTTTCATTTTTAGAGGGTCTGAAAAAGGGCTTAAAAGGAGACCCGTTTAAGGAACGTTCTTCTGGACCAATTTAATGAGTGTGAAGAAACAAGGTCACTCGACAATCTTTTCCTTTTTAAGGAGTCTGAAAAGGGCTTAAAGAAGACTCCACAATGGTTACTTTTCTCAGTTAATACGGACGAGATCGAAAAGCATAAATGCAGTCTCGCCGGAGGTTGATTTTGGATCTCAAAGCGAGCTTGAAAAACAACAAAGTTAGCTCATGATAGACTCTTTGTGGGTCAATGCCTGGCATCTCCTCGGAGGATCTGTATGCTCCGAAGAAAACATTGTCTATGACGCCAGGGGTTCTGGAGATATTGATAGGTATCGTTTCAATAATGGTTTCCATATTTCCCTCAGCGTAGATCTTGTGTGTAACTAAGGGATTAGTATGACAAGACCTATCTCCAGTCATAGTCACGGTGAATTCTCCTTCTTTGATTCGGCTTAACTTTGGGAGGAAATATGATATGTGATGAAGATCTTCCCAAGGTTTGTCTGGACTAGTCGTTGCTTCGATTACTGCTTCGTCAGAAGGAAAGACTAAGTCTAACGAATCGACGTTAGCGAGAGAACCATGAGCCCAAATAGGCTCTATAAGTGGATCTAACTCTTGTGTGGGAGTCAGATCAGGGTTAGCTGAAGCTTGCTAGACTAAAGAGTACGTTACTTTAGCGGTCGACAAGGGCATGGACATGCCTGAGTGCCCCGTCTCATCCATCGTGGCTGATGGGGAAGGAAGAATCCAAGGATCCTCAAAGTAAGTCGTGCAGAACGACGAAACTTGAAAAATCTCAACCTTATGGTGATTAGATATAAATTTAACATAATCGTGAGGAGGTGGGTAATCAAAGGTACCCATCAAGGATGGGCACAAACCAACTCCTACATTAACGACACCTGGTTGAGGATTATCAATCATGGGGATCATCGATGCCCCCAAAGATGGGTTAGGTCTAGAGAATAACAATTGATCGATGGTCACTATCCGACCCTCGTGTGGAAACAACAAGACTTGGAAAACTGTAGCAACCACAGCTTGCATAGTATAAGTCCAACTCCATCCTAACAAGAGATTATAGTCAAGTGGAGCATCGACTACCTCTACTTTGACACACATAGTTTTCCCTCCTAACTGCACAGGGAAAGAAGGAACGATGCCATGTGGTCGGAAAGAACGACCGTTGAATGCAGTGAGGAGAGTAGGTGATGGAGACAAAGCGGGCTGGCCAATGGCCTTCCAGTATGCTAACGACATAACGCATGTGGAGGCACCCTCGTCGACCATCATGCGGAAGATACTCTGTGTAAAAGGTTTCATGGGATGAGCCACTACTATCTGAAACGCTACATGGTAAGGCAGACGAGGTTTTAAGTCGGTTGTATCTAACATTATGGTACTCGGATTACAAGTCTCCATAGAGCCCAAAGTGGTTAACAAGGCTTTCCTCTGAGTAGGGAAACTTTGGAGGACCTCCAAAGCAGACATCGCACAAGGGGTTTGTGATAAATCCTCTACCACAGAATAATTCTGGACGGCCCTTGCATTTGGGTTGTGAGAATCTTTTTTAAATGCACCCTTTGGAATTCGTGTCATTGTTTCTCCCAACGTTTTTTCTATCTGTAGAGGAAGAGATGGGAGATCAACTTATTTACCCTTCTCAGAAGCGCTTGGTTTACTATAGTCGTGTGCTCTAGTCATTATGAAAGCATCACCCCTAACCATATATACGTTCGCAGATGAGGGATTGTTTGGAGGAGGACAGGTTTCTTGGCTGCCCCCTTCTGTACTTGTACAGGCTTGAGTTAAATTTTGCCCATGTTGAAAAGGATTAGTCAACACTGCCTGTTGTTGTTGTTGTGTGACAAACTTCTGGGCCTTTGTAAGTCGAGGACAAAGATGGGTTGCATGGTCTTCCGCACACAAGTTGCACAGATACCTCGCCTTCCATTTTTCCGTGTTGTCCCTGCCAGCATTATCAGTGGGTTTTTTATCCCCCTTACCATTCTTTCATTGTTTTTTCTTTCCTTCAGGCTGTTGGGTGGCCTTTGGGTTAGTCAGCTGCACGGAGTGTACGTCTGACATTTGGGTAGGGGGAGCATCCAAAGCAGTAGTTTGGTTGGTCGTTGTGTGTTGTATAGATAACTGTTGTAATTGTTTTGTCAATTGCTCAACGGGCTTGGTTTGTGTTGAACCAACAATACCATCGGCATGTGGTCCAGCTCTCTATCTAGTTTTATCCAGTATCGAACGTGGCGCATCGGGAAAGATGTTGTATAATAAACCAGACTAAGAATAGATGAGCTCAAACTGTTGAGCCCTCATGATGGCATCTTCTTCGGAGAAAACTTCGGAAGTCGCGACGTCTTTGGATAATTGTGGGACCAAAGAATTAAGGAACCACTCAAGAAAGAATGTTGGTGGGACGGGTACTTTGATTAGACTCTTCCGACGTCTCCATTCTCGGATATGATCAGAGATATGGTCCGATGTTGTCTATTCGAAATTGGTGAGCAGCTCTGCGCCAGCGTCGTATCTCACAGGTAACTGGAAATGGTTAAGGAAGGCCATCGCCAGTTTGCCAAAAGAAGAGTATCATGAGCGATCGAGCTCGATGTACCATTTTGCGGCACTCCCGATAAGAGTACGTTGAAACAATCACAACTGTACGGAGTCATCTTTCAATGAGTTAGATGAACACCAAATATGAAAGGTAGTCACATGATCACTTGGATCTTCATTAGGCTTGGCCTCGAACTTTGGAATGTCTGAAGGCAACTTCGTTGGCATAGGAGGCCAACATGGATCGTGACAAATAGGATCATTTAACAACCTTATCAAATCTGACAAGTGTAATGTCGCCAGGAATTGTAGTTTGGGTTGCTGCTGATAACCTGGGAAAAAGGGTCCTGGAGTTTGACTAGCACCAGGTTGCCAGGAAAAGTTTGGCTGCTGGCCTGGATTCTGGTAAAAACCATGGCCCTGACCAACGTAAGGATTTTTCATCTGTGGAGATATCATTGGTTGATTTCCCATAAAAGACATAGGGTGTTGGGCATGCATCGTGTTCGAAGGACTTTGGGAAGGAATACCCCATTCCGGTCCCAATGAGAGAGGCATAGTGGTATGTCTAGGGTTCCATTGACTATGGAAAGAATTACCCCAGAACGACATTCCAGAGGAGGGAACGGATCCTTGTCCTAAGTTCCAAGGTCCTGCTATATATGCCATCTGCACAGGAATAGTACCCTGCGTAGGAGTAGACTGTCCAAAAATGGGATTGCCCCCAGAAGGGAAAGTGGTTGATGAGAAAGTGTTGTTACCAAACGTCACGTTCCAAACAAACGGTGTCGAACCTACCCACGTATTGTGCGTAGGTGTTCCTTGACTCCCTGCTCCAAATAAACTAGTGTGTGTAGGCTGCCCGATGGACTGCTGATGCGGACCACCAAGCGAAGGGGACGAAGGAGGGATATGACCTACTACGTAAGGAAAAACGTTAAAAGGGACAGGAGTGCCCCCAAGTTGAACTTGCAGAGGAGCGTTAGAGCTTCCTTCCCCCAGACCCAAAGTCTGTAAAGTGGAGTAGGTTAGTGCAGGACTTGTACCCGAACTAGGCATACCGTATGAGAATGGAGGGCTTGTCGCACTAGGTGTGAAGGGGGTTGTGTCCGCCTCCATAGACGGGTTCGGTCCACTGTGTGACGTAGTTGCGGCCGAGACCATGGTGGCTCGAACCGATGACGATAAGTTAGGAAATGATTCTTCTGTGGTAGCAACTGTGGTGGGAATGGAAGAATTCCCAGAAGAAGTAACAACATTTGTTTCCATAGTTGCGTGAGGCACTGACTGGCGTTTGTGAAATTGGATCAGTACAATAAACGGTGCCAAGAAATCAGTGGTTGGGGTTTCAACTGAGCCAAGATTGGCGGTTGATTCCTCCGGGAGTTGTTCGGGCACAAAGGTTTGTAACCCGGTTGCTTCGAAAGACCCTTGTTGGTCTAGCTTCCGCCTTAATGGTGGCGGGGGTGGCTCCAGTGTAACCGGCAGCAGGCCTAGAAGCCTTCGTGACCAGCGGAGCTTGGGATCCTCCACTATGTGAGAAGATCCAAGACACGCTAAGGTATTCTACATGTTCAAAAGTAACACACACTAAAAAGAAGCCCCTAAGAGATAAGACAAGCAAGTAACTTATCGGTGCAAGTGCAACTCGAACATGGAAGGACCCTCCGGGTATACTCTGCAAAGTGTGGTCCGATGTCTATCCTAGGTACCGTGGTATACCCCCGCAGTCACCTGTGTATGTCCCTAAAAAAATTGCAACTAGGTTGCCAGCACGCGAACAGTCACCAGGCGGGTACAGTCGAAAGTTGGGTAGACTACAATGAGCAGGGTATCAAGCCCGAAACCTGTCAAGGGTATCGAGATAAAATGGTTTGGAAGACAAATGAGGACCTCAAACAGATTTGAGACCCACGAAGCCCTGTGGCAAATGCAAACGACAGAATCCCAAAACAAGCCCTCGATATGTGTTCTCCACTACGATTGGTCCGACTTTGGAGGGGTTATCTCCACTACCTTTCCGCACGCGACCTCGTGTTTATACCTTGTGTTAGAGGGGGTTCCCAGATAAATTCCACGAAACTGGACTTAGACACTCCCTATCGCAGACTCTAATGTGTGGTTTTGAATGACCTTGGAGAGTTTCCTCTCCAACCTAATCCAAGGCCCTAGTCTTGAACTAGTTTGTGAACCCTACAAACAAAAATTCTAGTAGATTTTAAGATTAGCATTGCTTTTAAGGATTTTTCTTACGTCACGGGGTATGAAGGTAAAACTGATGATGTGTAAAGACAAAAGAAAAAACGAATGAAAAAAGATGGAAACAAAATACTTTTACTAAATGCAAAATTTCAACAACTTTTCACAAAGAAAGATTTCTTTTTGTTTTCAATTTGTCTAATATTTTATACAGCAAACATAAAGGAATTTCACTCGACTACGAGCTACTTATGCTCTAAATGCACTGCAAAAACTTACGAAATAAAAGACTTCTCCCTAACTAATGATGCAGAAACTCACTCTTCAACCAAAGAAGAAAATGAAAAGAGATTTTCTTTTTTTATTTAAGTACTAGTAAAGCAACAGAGGGAAAATACCGACAAGCACAAAACCAAGAAAGACAAATTCTGGCTTAAAGTGCAGATCGCAAAGAATCAGAGTAAAGAATCACACAACGGCAATAAAAACAAAAACCTAGAATCTCACGCTTGTTTAAAAACCATAATATATATATATATATATATATATATATATATATTTTTTTTTTTTTTTTTTTTT
>ML783491.1:273843-288185 GCA_009831015.1 Picea engelmannii | reverse complement strand
TTTAAAGAGTGTTGAAATGTCGAAGCATCAGAAAGTAATCACATGATTTAAACAGTGATTAAATGGATACTAACCCCATACTAATCAACTGCTATATTACTTAGAACTAAACATTAACCACACCTGATAAGTTTGCTTATTTTCATTCGATAATTATTTAACTTTAAATCTTTTTTAATATAAAAATTGTATTTTTGAAAATCATTGTAAAATTTATAATGTTTTAGTCTTGTTAGGATGGAAACGACACTTTGAGCTGCACGAATCTTAATGCATCAAGCATAACAGGGGAGTAGCATCCGTTGCAAAGTCCAAGGGGTAGCACCTAATAGCTTTGGGTGTGATTAAGAGGCAACACCTTGATAAGGTTTGGCTGTGATTAGATGATTTGATACAAAAGAGTTGTGAATTTCTGGCTCCATAGTTTGTAAGCTAAGTTTTCATTCTGTAAATACACTTACAATGAGAAATGTCAAGCATAAACCAAGAATCCCGTGATGAAAAAAGAAAATGCAAATGAGTGAAACATGAAGCATGGGGAAAGAAAACGGAGAGTTACTTCAACCAGATTTGCCAACATGAAGAGGGAATTGATTTGTCAATTGACTAATACAAACCATCCGTTCACATTGGGCATGCAATTTGGATCCACATATTCATAGGTCGACATCTTCTGGATACATGGATTCATAAGTCAACAATCTGTAAAAAATGTTGAGAAAATACTTGCAGCGCTCAGCTCTCAAACCCTCGGTAGAAACCATAACCTTGTTGCGAAGGAAAGGGAGGGTGCCCCAGCCATCGTTGTCGCTTTTGAGGTCGAACATGAGGTGAGTGCAGAGCGTGTGGAACTCGACCGACAAAACCTTGAAGAACATTCGACGCGGGAACTCTTTCACGGAAATGACATCTGCAAAGAGCATTCTCCTCTTCAGGTGTTGTGTCGATAGCTATCTCAACGCGGTTTCCACCAGAATGATGGACAAAGACGACAGTGTGATCATTGGATGCTCTTTGTAGAAACCGTTAGTGACTGTGGGAGACGGTGATTTTCACCCAATCTCAGGTATCAAGGTTTGAAGGGTAGGTAATCTTCGGGATAGATTTACAGTTGAAAGTCTGGACGTCTGGATTCTTGCTGAATCAATTCCCACTTTTCACATGGTTATGACATAATTGCTCCTTGAAAATCATTTAATCAATTCCCACTTGTAGATACCAATAAAATATTTGTTAGTTTGTTAATTAATGTATATTCTACATGACCTTTATTATATGGATTAATGCACATATACTATACATTGAAAAATAGCATTTGAATATATATTAGTAACATTTGAATATATATTTGGTATGACAAAAGTGTTTAAAATTGATCATTGATTAGTTTTCATCCATATTTGATTAATATATAATAGATTGAACAGTTTTATTATGTTGTTTTTATGTATATTCATATATTATAATGAAATTTGTTTTTATGGTGACATTATTATAGCATTATATATTGGATAGTTTCATCATATAGTTTTAAAATTTATTTTATTATAATATTATTATAACATTTTTGTATGGAGAGTAGTTAGGTGCTTTACATCTTAATATGTGGGAGATATTGTCAAGTTAAGGTTATGTTAAATAAGTTTATATTAAAAAAAATTAAAATAGGCTCAATTAAAAAAAACTAACAATAATAAAAATAAAGTCCACTCAATTAAAATGGAAGATATTATCAAGTTAGAATTATGTTAAATAAGGTTACAATAAAAAAAAAAATAAGTTGAATTAAAAAAACTAACAATAATAAAAATAAAGTCCACTCAATTAAAATAAAATAAAATAGGAACCAAAGTTTATCTTATCCTATAAAATAACTTTTTATCCTATAAAATATATATAACATTTCATCTTAAATAAGTGTTTATGTTACATTTATATATATATTGAATTTATTTAAGAGACAAAGTACTTTGACCTTTTCAAATAAATGAACAAAGCTATTAAATAGATATATAATATTTATATTTATTAATAATAACCAATTTTAAAAATCTCTTTTCATGTTTTTTCACTTTTTATTATTGAGAAATAATAAAATATCTATTAATAATAACTTTTAATAAAATATTATATAACACAAATATTATAAGCAATAGTTTAAAGGTTCTACTTTTTAGTTGTTTTTGGCAACTATTTTAGTTTGATTTTGCCCTAAATTCAGTGATGAATAATTGGATTTGCACATTTGAGTGGTTAAGTTTGTATAATCCGAATGCTCCATAAGTTTTTTAGCAGGCTAAATCCATTTATATATTTAGAAATACAATAAACAACAAAAAATAGAGATTTTAACCAAATTTACATTGTCATCCAAAAAAACCTAAAAGATATAACGTTTAGCCAATAACTTGTTATATTATTAATCCCTAGGAACTATAGCGATCGATAAAGTGTTGAATACATATTAGTTTGTCCTTTGACCGAAAATATTTACATGATACCTATTGTTGGAGCTATGGAATTAAAAACATATATTTTTATATATTAAAAGGTAACATATATGTAGTGATCTGATTGGCTAAGAGATTGGAGGTCTTATTGTCGGCTTTACTATTCCCTATGTAGTATATGGCAACATATCCAAACTTTTTCTTGTAGACAATATGTTTTAATCATATATTTTTCTTGTATATTGCTTGAAGGTCGATTAATGCTACCATTAGTTCGAATGTTTGTATTAGCATTTTCTGCTACCCGAATATATCCGTCAGTTTTGATATGTACTAAGCATATTGAAATGTTTTCATATCCAAGCTTTGTATATTTCTTGAAATTTATTGACACTTATTCCAAGATGCCTCAATAGGCCTGATAGCGTAAATGTTTACATGATGCAACGTCCTCCAACAACCCTGACAACTTAAATGTTTGCATACTGTGAGGTCCTTAGACAACCTAAGAGTCTTAAATGCTTATGTAAATACGGTTCTCGGAGTACATGCCAGTTCAATAGCCATTGTATGTTTCATCTTTGTTTTGCGATTGAAGCTACATACATTGTTTACTGGTTTGGTGACTACTTCTTCTTTGTTGGTTTGTTGGGTGCTACCATTGTATGTTTCATCCTTGTAATCATTGAAGCTAGATACATTGTTTATTGGTTCGACGAGTGGTTCTTCTTTGCTGGTTTCTCGGTTGTTGTTTTTTGTTTTTTCGCTCACAATTCGACCTGTGCTTATGCATTTCATCGTTTCAGAGTAAGTTTTGATGCCATAGTTTCATTTTGTATTCCTTGTTTGCTGTTCAGTGTTTGCAGTTTGCAAGTAAGAATGTTTTCTTATTTGAAGTCGCATGTTCCTTGTATGTTTCCGGTTCCTTTTCTGCTTCGGCTGCAGTTTCATAATCGTTCGAGATACATATGTCGTTCACGGGGTCGGTGGTTTTTGTCGGTTCTTTGGTTGTTGGGTTGTTGGTTCTATTTGTTTGCTTAGGGTTTGCGCTTTAGGGCCCTGGGGGTGTAGTTTGGCCTTTTCGTGCTTTCTCGCTAGTTTGGTCCTTGCTGATTTCTTTTCTTTGATTCGGCCTTGCAGGGTTGGGGTGCAACGATGGTGGTTGGAGATTTTCTTTTTTCTTTTATTTTGGATTTTTATTGTTTTTTTGGGGCGCTTTACGGTGTTCATCCCCTGCATCCACCAGTCAATCTGCAGTTGTGTTATTTGTCATTTTTGCAGAGGCCATTATCTGTAATTCTGTGAGATTTTCCTAGTGCTCGAGTCATGCCATGAAAGAAAATAGTTGCATACAAAATTGTTGGAGGATTACATGTGAAGTTACAATATCCACTGTTTTTTGTTGGAATAAAGTATATGTATGCAGCTTACATTTATAGACCATGTACGGTTAGATGTGCGGATATGACATGACATGTTCTTTCTCCTCTACATAGACTAGTGTGCGCACGATACAATTTGTGTTGTGCTTGAGATATGATATGTGCAACAAAGATTCTTCAAGATTATATTTTCATGTCTGGAAGCATGTCTGGGTAGTTTGCCACAGAAAACTGAGAACTTATTTCGTGGGCACAACAGTCTATGTAGAGGATAAAGAACATGGTTAAAGGGCATATCTGGATGAATTGTCAGAGAAAACCATAAATTGTTTAGCTGCGGCCATGCAATTGCGTGATATTTTATGCCTTGTAATATATTTTGGCCAGGGAAAAAAAAACTAGACGTTTACAGCCATGGATAGAGAAGCGCAAAGGTTCATGCTTCTGCCTTTGTAAACTGTTCGTTGAGTCAGTTTTTCTATATCTACATATTGTTTGTTCTCCAGTGAATACCGACTTCCATTGATGTTCATTGAATTTTGTGGGTTCCCACATTGAAACAAACAGAGTAGCTGGAGAAAAGGAGGGAGTCTTGACTGCATCGGCTGAAGAGGATATAGAAAGGTGCATGCTTGTACTGTTGTTTCATATTGTGCTATTTTGTATTTCATTTATGGTATGTATATGTGTTGAACTAGTTGCGTGCCTTCCTACATGGTAAGTTATCTTAGTTACATACCTTCCTTCCTGCATACTAAGCTAGTTTATGTCGATTTTGTTTGCACTGCATTGCTGCATTTAAAGAAACAGAATCACTGGACAAGACGAACGACTCTTTGGCAGGTAAATAAACCTTTTTATTTTTCTTTTAGATGTTTGTTTTCATACTAACTTGCCTTTGTCTTGATTGCATCTTCGACGTTTCTGCCTTGGAAAAAACAAGTTGCTTGGACAGGGAGATGAATTCTTCTGTGCAGCAGGAGAGGGTTCTGTGGTACTATCTTCTAAAAGGTATACCAAGTGTGCCGATAAATTAAATATACAAACCGGGTGGGAGCATATAATATTAGACTTGAAAACGATGAATTCGCAGTAATGGGCGTTTTTGTGCTCCCTGTTTCTACTTGTTCCATTTTTTATTATCCCTTTTGTTTTCTAATTCATCTGCTTAGTGTGGTTTCCGAAAATTCCCTCGTGCATCGGTTGGTGGACTAACGGACTGACATATGTGGTATTGCTTCTACCTTATTCCATAGTTACCCACTTTGTTGATTGTGGCTGCCAGGTTGGCAGGTTGAAGATTGCTCCCCTGGCTTCCGGGGGTCCGCGATATACAGATTGGCCATGGTGACCCAAGATCACACCCTGTTTACTGTTAAACATTTCTCCAGTTAAAAAATTAAGATGCATACAATTTTACGGTTATTTGGTCCTTCCGATGGACAATATACAATGCATAAATTTGTTTAGTCCTGATGTTCATCTGCACATGCTTGCATCAGAAAAAGTTGGACTAGTGAGACGACCATGAGCAGTCAGTCATCCCAGACATCGACAGACCGACAAGGCCAAAGGTAAATATGCATACACTGTGCTCTTACTATGTTTACTAAACAAATTTCTTGGGCTATATATTCATCTATGGCATGGAGGATATGTTGATGTCATTTGTAATACATGGTTTCCATCTTGCAAGAAGTATCAACAAGTACAAGTGAAACACCGAACGTGTTGCATGTTCCTCAGACCAAAAGGTGTGGTTGAGAAACTGTGGCTCCATAGTTCATCAATACTATTTGTGTACTTGTAGCACACTACCATTCACTTTAGTTCTCCTATTCAAAAAATGTCATCAGGTCTAGAGTTGTGACATCCAAAGTACTGTTAATAGAGGACTTGATCAACCACCAAATTGGACAACTGTTCGTCGGGGACATAATGCTTGTCTATACCACCTACTTGGACAAGGAAAACAAAAGTAGATCCATTATGCGTGTTGATATGACATACAAGGACACCATGATGACAATCACACTAATTGTTCCTCCACAACTTGTCCTTAAACATGCAAAAAAGATATTGCTGCATAATGGGATATCCATTAAAAATTTTAATGTATTGCCCAAAACAGTATATGACCGTGGTGATTGCGATCAAATTATTTTTCTCAATGAAACAAGCATTGTGGAAAAAATTCATGCTATTTGTTCATAATATCGCTTCCTCTCGGACTCGACTATCAGGAAGCTTGCACAGAGCATTGATATTTACCCAATCGGAACGATTGGGGCTGTTGTGACACTGGCGAGAAAATTTGGGTCACAACACATTCTCCATATAAAGGATGGAGAGTTGGATAACGACAAGGCAATGGTACCGCTTTTCATATTCAGTTTTGTTCTTAACTTTCGCGTCTGCATATATGTCAGATAAGTTACAAAAATATTGCATTGTTCCATGTTGCAGCTACAATTGTTCGATACGTATTCAGATTTGTTTTCGTCAATGGAACAACAATTGCATAGAGGGAAGATTCTGCTTATGTTGTTAAAAAATATAACAAAGAAGAAGGATGCTTGAGAAAGGATCTTTCGGACAACCCAGGCAACGCTTGTAGCAGAGTTGCGAGCAGATATAGTAGAGGATCTGGAGAAACTAGCTAGCTCTACAATTGTTGTGCGTATACATCCACAAAATCGTCCTCACTTTGCTTATAGAAATAGCCTTCAACAAATTTTTTCACCTATTTACTTTTTCTTTTTTGTTTTAAAAGGGAGGGGGGGATGCAGTTGTGTATTATATTGTTCAATGTATTAATCTCTTTGCTCGCATTGCCAGGTTGAAGGCCTTTTAGTTGCAACCAATGTGTACTCGACCCCCTTTGAGCCTGTATGTGCAATATGCCATTCCACTGCTTCTGCCTCCGCTTTGATAAGTGATGATATGATTGATTATTTGCGATGTGGTGAAAAATGTTCATATATTTATGGACATTGCGTCAATGGTGTTATTCGAACCCTGGGCAACACAACTGTGCAATGTTCGTTTAGGCAGCCTCTGTTACAAAATGTGCTTCCTGAATTGACAGAGTTGTCGTATGAAACGTATCTACATAAAAAGGAAAGCAATGTTTATATGTTGCGACAACTTAAGATATAGAGCAAATTCACCTTAAATGGGGACAATGCAATTTTGCATATCAACTGAAGAAGGGCAAAAAAATAAATTAAATCAAACTTTGGGAGGAAACGAAAATACCTCATGTCTCTCTGTAATATTTGTTCAACATCTAGATGAATGTTCGTTTCAAGAGAAAATGAATGAATCAATGTCTTTTTTTTGTATATCAAATTGTTTGGTGCAAAGGTCGATTGGTTCTACTCAATGGAACCTTTTGGGAACTTTCTTCTGGGTTGTTTAAACTATGGTTGGTTCTTGGTTATCTGGGTTGTCTATCAATTTGTATATTGTGGAACTCCAACTCTTCTTTGGAGGACACAAAATAATATAATTGAATTTTTTTGGCCAGCTGGCACGCAGATCTGCCTGATAATTTCTATGGTGTTGTGACGCAAATGTACTATGTGACTTGTTTTGGCAAATTTCCTTGATCGATGAACTTGGTCAAATTATTGTTGTGAAATAATGTGAAATCAACGAATATATAGTGTGTGAAGTGAAACTGTCTTATCATACCAACAAGAGGCTCTTAAAATTCAAATCGATCGTTGTTTTCACAATTTTTGCTTATTCGATGAACTTCGTAAAATTAATATCCTGGAATAATTTGAAATCAATGAATATGTATTGTGTGGAGTGCAATTGTGCTATCATATGAACAAGAGGGCCTTAAACTTCAAATTGGTCCTTGTTATGCTTGCGGTGATAAAATTTTACAAAAGCATTATTTTGTTTCCTTCATTTTTTAAAAAATAAACGATTTAACATCCTTTAATAATTTAATGTAATTCACTTGTACAATAACAATAGTTAATATTAATATTTTAGTATATGAAAATAATGTTTTTAGCTGAAGTTAGATAGGATGAGCATTGCTAAACAATTACAATCTTGAACCCGCTAGACATGGAATCCTCAAGTCCACTTGTCAATTTGTATATTGCGGAAGTCTGGGTGATATTTGCAAGACATGAGGGATCTGCATATGCTCTATAAAATATCTTTTCCATACTTTCTAAAAGTACATGTTTACTATGTATTGCTCGTTTGTTGAAAAACGTTTATATCAGTCGCTCGACCAGATTGTACAAACTTTCTCATTTAATTAAATTTTGCAATAGCAAAAATTATTATTAATAATTTAGTATTGAAAATCATGTTTTTAGATATGTTAGATAGTTGATAGGGATTAGTATCTGTAAATAATGGCAGACTTGAACCCACCAGCCCTCAAGTCCATCTATCAATTTGTATATCATGGAACTCCGAGGGCTATTCAGAGGACAAGGAACAATGAAAACTGCAATGTTGTGCCACGCATCCCACAGGTCCGTTTGTCAATTTGTAAATCGCAAAGATGTGCCTGGTGTTTGTATAACGTGGAACAATAGAGGCCCAATTTTCAGCCCGCGAGCCCCATAGACCCGATCAAAAAAAATCTCTAGATATGAAATTCATATGGGATCGCTACGGGACAATAAAACGGTAATGTTCAGCCAACCAGCCTGAGTCCACCTGTCCACTTTTATATTGCGGAAGTCTGGGTGCTATTTGTAGGAGACGGAACAATAGACACTCTATTTTTGGCTCGCCAGTCTGCGAACCAAAAACTGCCTAGGTATGGAATGAGGGATCTGCATATGCTGTATAAAATCTCATTCCGTAGTTTATATAGAGACAATGTCCACAAGTCCGCATTTCAACTTGTATATCGCGGAAGTCTAGGTGTTATTTGTAGGACACAGGACAATAGATACTTAATTTTCATCCTGTCAGATCACGAACCAGCAATCCAAAAAGTGCCCAAGTATGGAATGAGGGATCTGCATATGTTCTAGAACAATGTTTTTGTACATTGCGGAACAATAGAGGCCCAATTTTCATCCCACCAACCTCAGAGCTCCCGATAAAAAAAATCGCTAAAAATGAAATTCATACGGGATCTCCGCATATGTTGTATAAAATCTCATTCCATACTTTATTTAGAGACTATGTCCACAAGTTCACATGTTAATTTGTATATCACGGAAGTCTAGGTGCTATTTGTGGGACACAGAACAATAGATACTTAATTTCCAGCCTGCTAGGTTGCGAACCCGCAATCCAAAAAGTGTCGAAGTATGGAATGAGAGATCCGCATATGTTCTAGAAAAATGTGTTTGTAAAGAACGGAACAATAGACGCCCAATTTCTAACTCGCCATCCCCAGAGCCCCTGATAAAAAAAAAATCTAAATTTGAAATTCATATGGGATCGCTACGGGACAATAAAAGTGCAATGTTCAGCCAACCAGCTCGAGTCCACCTATCAATTTGTATATCGCGGAAGTCTGGATGCTATTTGTAGGAGATGGAACAATAGAGTCTCTCTTTTCGGCCCGCCAGACCACGAGCCCACGATCCAAAAACTGCCTAAGTATGGAATGAGGGATCCACATATTCTGTATAAAATCTCATTCCATACTTTATATAGAAACTGTCCACAAGTCCGCGTGTGAATTTGTATATCGCGGAACTGTAGGTGCTATTTGTAGGACACAGAACACTAGATACTTAATTTTCAGCCCGCCAGGCCGCGAACCCACAATCAAATGCAATGTTCAGCCAAGCAGCCCGTAGGTCCTCCTGTCAATTTGTATACCGCGGAAATTTGGGTGCTATTTATAGGAAACGAAACAATAGAGAATCTTTTTTCAACCTGCGAGACCGCCAACCCACTATCAAAAAAGTGCCTAAGTATGGAATGACTCTTTTTTATATTGTTTGTTTGTGGAAATACTTTTATATCACTCGATCGAACATATTGTGCAAACTTTCTCATATAATTAAATTTTGCAATATAAATATTTAACAGTAATAATTTAGCGCAGGCCAGGTTCTGAATTTGTATATCGCGGAATTGTCAGTGCTATTTGTAGAGCACGGAATAATAGATGCCCAATTTTTTGCCCGCCAGCTAGAGAACCCCCGATCCAAAAAAGTGGCTAATTATGGAAATAATATGGAATCACTAAGGACAAAAAAAATGCAATGTTGAACCAACCAACTCGCAAGTCCGCTTGTCAATTTGTATATCGTGGAAGTGTAGGTGTTATTTGTAGGACACAGAACAATAGAGGTTCAATTTTTAGCCCGCCAGGCCGAGAACCATCGGCCCTTCACGCACCCTGGGTATATCTTTGCCTGATCGCTTTTATTACTTTGGTATTTATTGGAATCAGTTTCGCCATTGTTGTTGGCTTCGTACTTGTTTCCAGATATGCAATAATTAATTTTTAATGCTAGTAGCCATCCTGCAGCAACCATTAAAACTGTCATTAATGTCCGGAAGTCCAGAGAAGATTTGTCATTAGTACGAATTAAACTAAGATTTGCCCACAAGCATGTTATCCTTTCCAAGTATTCATTTCAAAGGCCACACAATCTTTTTTTTTTTTTTGCGTCGACGGGTTGGTGCTTTTAAGAAATTTATGATTCTTAATCTCTTTTTGCCGTCACCGCCACATTCACACTTTTTTCTAATTGTGCAATTAGTGAACTGTGATGGTCACAACTCATTCCGCACGAACCCTGGAAATCCCCATTGATTAGCAAAAGGCTTGGGGAGATATTCTATTGATACACATTAAACCATAATTTGTGGAGGCTTATATTATCCCTCCCCAATTTTCATTTCAAACATCGTCTCGACCAAACAAAAATTCTAAATAACTTCTAGCAGCAGTTCTCTCCACACACAGTAAACACATTGGGGCATAATGGCCAGAGGTTCCACTATTCTAGGGCACATTCTTACTATTCATCTCGCTCCGCCTAGGAGAAAAAAATGAGATGGTCCCTTGGTACACCGAGAGATATATTTCAAGCCAAAAAATTCCATCGCAACCCTGGCTAGTCAGAGAACCTACCTAGTTGTAGCCATTGCTATCGCAGAAGTTGATGCCATGAATTCCGAGTTGGAAGAAGATGATCTGATGGACGATGATATGACAATGGATGATGGCAATGCAGAGAATCTTCCCACTCCCGCGCCCAAATTGAAATCAACCATAACGAACGGACCTTCCCGGCTCAGTGATCGTAGTCATGACAACACCAAAAGGAGTTTCAGAAAAGAAACTGATGGTGAACACAACAACCACTTTGCATCGTGAAAGTAGGAATTACAGAGTTCCATATTAGTCCATTCTGGGTGGAAGAGTTTTAGTGTAAAGAAATGATATGTTGATGCTCCTAGAGATATATTTCAAGCCAAAAAAATATTGTTTAACATTTTTGGGCATCAGGTCCAAAACTCTCGCTCTTGCCATGCATTTTCCTACTAGTCATCTCCTTCTTCCCGGAATGGACTAATTTGGGCCCTTGCAATTGCACGTGCAAGCTGTGCTACTGAATTTTTTTGGACTATGCAGAGGCGGTTTCAGCTAAGGGCTATTCCACTTGCTCTGCAACCATTTTCGTCTTCTTTCTGAGGAAAAGCTTATGAAAAATATCAATTTCAGCAGAGGATGATTCATCGATGAGAAAACTCTAAGGATCTTGCATACTGCAGAACCCGTGCCTGTGTTTGTCGCAGATACCTTCAATGTTTTGGCCCAAAGAACTGGGTCCAATTTCTAAGCATAGATGTACAGTACTCGGTGTTTTTCTTATTTTTTTTATTTTAAATGGATTTTCTATTAAAATAAAATTGCCTTGCACTCTTCGTTGCTGCCTCTTTTCTAGGTTTAACGCATGTTCTAATTGGCATGGTTCGGTGCTCTCGTACTTCTTCGATCTTGTGTTCACTAATACCAATGTACAATGTTGTAGCAAAATCATTATTCTTATTTCTAGACATGCAATTATTAAGTTTTAATGCTAACAACCCATAATGCAATAAGTTTAATACTTGAGTTAATATGTTTCACTGATGGTAGAATGTATCAAGAACACAGTTACACACACATGTTCCAATAAAATCTAATCTTCCACAAAGCATTTGATGGCAATTAGTAGAAAAGGAAATTTAGTGGTTAAGTTGATATGTTACAGTCATGGAATAATGTACCAAGAACATAGCTGCAGGCATATGTTGCAATAAAATGTAATCTTCAACAACACATTTGTTGACAATTAGTAGATCATAGTTTTTCAACGATGGCGCTTCTTTGAAACCAATTTGCACTTAGAAAACTGCCTTCTGCGTCTCTATTTTCCCACTCTTTTATTCCCTCTAGTTTCTCTTCCTGGTTACTTAATCATTTTTTTCTCGACAATGAGTTGGTCTACAGCTTCGCAGATTCATGCGTTTGTGTTTCCAACGACCACTTCCTCTTTCTTTAAATTGACCGTCTACTGTTCCCTGTCCCACAACTGGCACCCGGAGTTCTGCCATATACAAATTGACAGGCGGACTTGCACGCTGGTCGGGTCAACATTGCAATTCTACTTTTCTGTGACCTCCAAACAAAATTCGGAGCTCAGGTATATACAAATTGACAGATATTCAAAATTGCAACCGTTCTTAGAACATACGCTTTTCTGTATTACGGTCCACCTATCATGCCCTTTTCTGTGTTGCACATTTTTGCACTGGAAACTTTTGAGAAATACAATTTAACCGTCGGGTCTTCGCATATTTAGTGGAACTATTGTCACCCCATTTTGAAGCCCATTTATCCGCTTTCCATACTTCGCCATTTCTTTGAATTTCTTTGGCGAATCGTCTGTTTGGTGGTTGAAGAAATATTCAGTTCGTAGTCGTTGTTTCCTGTATCCACACCCCTTTGCAATTAGCAGTTGGAAATTATATATAAGATCTTATTGCCACATATGCAATTAGCAATCTCCCTGTTCCATACTTAGCCACTTTGGCGGAATTATGCAAATATACAAACCGGTCACTCAACTGCCCCATCATGATCTCTTACGTTTTACACATTTTGCACTCAAAAATTCTGAAACATGAAATTTCATCGTGCAACACTCGACTGTCCTGACTATCCCCTAACCCTTTTTTGAATCCCGTCTGACCACTTTTCAGAGCTTGCCATTCTTTCCTTGCTCTCTACCCTCTCCATCACTTTCGCACTTGTTTATAATAAAAGAAAATAAAAAGTTATACACACACACACACACACACACACACACACATATCTTGTTTCTAAATATGGAATTACTGGCATTTAATTCTAACAAGTCATCATGCAGAAACCATATATATTGTCTTTGATGGGCGAAAGGCTCGAGGAAATCTCGTATTCATGCGCATTAAACCAAAATTTGTGGGCGGATTATATTATCCCTTGCGAGTGTTCATTTCAAAATCATGAAATCCCGTTCACACGGTGTGCCCTACGCACGTTCACGAAACCCCCATTCCTTAATTTCTCTTCGCCATACCTACCACGTTCGCATTTCTAAATATGCAATAAATAAATTTTACTGCTAACAGTTCATCATGCACCACCAATACAGGTTATCATTAATCAACGAAAGGCTTGAGGAGCTTTCCCATTCACAAGCATTTAACCAGGATTTAGCAAAAAGTTACATCATTCGCTCTAACAATTCATTTAAACCATCATCTGCAGCAAAGAAAACTTCTCATAAACCTATGGCATCATCTTGACACCAGTTCTGTGGATATACAGTGAACACCTTTGGGCGTGAGGACCAAAACTTCCACTGGTCCAGGGCATTTTCTTATTACTCAATCCCTACCATAGAGAACCAAGTAATTTGGACCTCTGGGATTGCTCATGCAAGCTGTGTCCCTAAGGTTTTTTACTGTAAGGACCTCGTCTCTTGGTGCATGGATATATTTATTGCAGAGCAAAGAATTATTCCACTGCACGATGACTCTTCTATTTCTTTGTCACCTCAAGTCTTCCGCCAGATGCTAAAATTGCCCGAGCCAACATTGACATTCAAAGGATAAGATCACAAACAGTTCCTAGCAAAGCATAATAACGGATTGGACCTCTTGCCCCATTTTTTGGAAAGGTCGAATCTAGTTCCTGAAGATGTTACAAGTATGCAGGTTAGTTCATTTAGAAATCCATTTCAGGAAATTGCCTGGCTGTTTACAAGAATAACATGACAAGAGTCCACAGGTACTGTTTCCCGCATGACTCTTTTTATTTTGTATTTCAAAGTCAACGAACAAACTCTTTTTGATTGGGGTAGGTTAATTTCCCATGAAATTGTTCGACAACACAGGTATTCCAACAGAGGACGAACACCTTCAGTAACCACTCACATAACCAGATCAAAGATCAACACACCGATGTTTTCACATGGTAAAACCCCTACGGGGAAACATCCACGGCCCCAACCAACGCGGCCAC
>ML783491.1:241920-258091 GCA_009831015.1 Picea engelmannii | reverse complement strand
AGGAGGAGTCGGCAAAGAAGTTAGTGGTAGTGGTCAACACCAACCCAGCAGTTTGTAAGATGCGGTTGTTCTCGTTGGGGCCTGTTTGAGTGGCCACCGAGTTGTGAAATTGGTGAGATATTTCCTTCTTTGACCGCGTCTTCGTCCGCAGTGGATTACACGTCATATCGATTGACCGCACCATGAATTCTTTCGTATTTGAGAAGTTCGTTCACACTGCCGTAGCATAATATGATACTTTATCGAAGGGTTATGATCAGGATAATACTATTCTGGATTGGATAAAAAGCAAAAGAGAACACCATCTGGTTCTGAAATGGATAAAAGGCAAGAGAGAGTATAACCTGGGCAGAAAACTAAAACATAAAATTCAAAAACTTTCCAGAAGTTTCAACCAAAAACTTCAAATTGAGTTGGTAAAACAAATGATATTCAATGTCTGTCTGACCCTCGAAGTTTCCCATCGTCGACAGAGTTCGTTGGCTGTCTTAATCAATCGTCCATTTTCTTAATATTGCGGTGAGGGAGACGTCGTGGATGTTGACATACGAAGTCTCATAATTTTCTGTCTTGCCGCCAGGCAGATCTCGTCAAAGTCGAATTACGAATTCTTCGCAGGAGAGCTTTTCTCCCATGAGAAAATTTGCAGTGATGCCTCCCTCCTTTTCTCCCGATTGGATAACATGGCATCTCCAATTCTAATTTTAATTTTGAATTGTTCTTCCGAACTCGTCTCATCATTCAGGGACCCAATCAAAGCTATGAAGCAATGCCCAATTTGATACTTGGAAAGTTACAAATCAAGGCCTGTTTTTATTATCATTCCATTCAGTTTACGTGACGAAATATAACACGCAATGTTGATGATGGAATCGATCCGAAGATATAGCTGCCAGCTGTTTTCCCAGGTTCTTTGGCATAAATTCTTACATTCTTTCATACAGGGTGGGAAAAGTATATATATATATATAAAGGGTGGGAAAAGTATATATATATTGCAAGAAATTCTTTGGGTTGGTACAGAAGGCAAAAAATTTTCTAAAATGTTGTAGAACCAGAAATAAAGCTAAAATTTTAGATATTTATAATAGTTATTATAATTTTGAGTTCTTTCAATTTGCAACTATCCTCCCAACGATTATGAAAAAAGAAAATGAAAAACTAAACCTTGTAAAGTGAATGTAGGGTTCACATTAACTTACATTACACTTTTCGTCCCTTTAATGTGACCGCAGACCCTACATTCACTTCAAGAAGTTTAAAGTGAAGTTATTTTTTTAATGATGAGCCAAATCAATTATGGTTTTGATGAGAATTTAGTAAAGGAATTTAAATTTTAAAAATATTTTATTTTTATTAATTAGCCCAATCAATTATGGTTTTGATGAGGATTTAGTAAAGGAATTCAAATTTTAAAAATATTTTATTTTTATTAATTATATTGGGATGGAGTGTTATTGTTCGTGGGTTATATTTTTTTTTAACAAATATCATATATTTCTAGTGATGGCAAATTAGAAGAGGTTGAAAACTTTTAGTGATGGTAAATTGGAAAAGGTTGAAAACTTCTAGTGATGACAAATCGGAAAAGGTTGGAAAAGGTTGAAAACTTATAATAACAACCTCTTTACAATGATGATGAAGATTGTTAAAGTCCACTAAAATGTTATTGCATCAAAAATAAAATGCTTCTTATATGTGTACATTCAATTAATGCATAACAATACTTGAAAATCAAGATAATTAAATTGTATTAAATGATATAGAAACCCCTTTTTTTTGAATTCATAGATTCTAAACAATGAAAGAGTGGAAAAACCTATTAAGAGTTTTTTAAACCCTAGGTTACAGACTTAGTCAAGGTGAGTCAAGGTGAGTCCGAATCATAATGTAATGTTTGAAATGATTTTAAATTGTCGAGAGAGGGACTCAACAAAGGACTCACTCTCATAGAATGGCTAGATTCCCAACACAAAGAAGCATCATGTTAGCTTTTACTCCCCCAAACACCATCAAGAGTTCGGTAGAGTCAGAAAAGGTCTCACTTTGACAGGATGGTCGGAGTCCTAGGAAAAAGAAACATCACAGTACCTTTTACTCCCCCAAACACCATTAGTAATTTGGTAGTCTAAGCAAAGGAATCACTTTGATATGATGGTCAAAATCTTGAGAAAAATAAACATCATCAGTTATATGGATTGTATAGAGAATGAAATACATCAGTGACATGGATTATACTCCCTCAAACACCATCAGTGATATGGATTATATAGAGAATGAAATGAAAGGAAAGAATATGAATGAGAACACACATACACACACACACACATAAATATTGCAGAGAGCATAGTAACATAGTGAGAACCAAATTCTATTAATAAATGAAATAGGAAAAGACTATGAAATGTAAAGCAATACACACTTGCTAAAATGGTGGTAGCTTATATCTAAAGGCAGAGATGCTCGCTACTCTCATTCACAAGAGGTCGAAATGGCCTTTTAACATAAAGTACTAAACCCTAAGAGGAAAAAACCTTAAATATCCAAAACCATAACACTAGGAGATGAAGTGGCTAAAAGGAAAGTGGACCACAAGGAGTCTAATTGATACATCCACTTCTAGGGGCCGCAACTTCTGCATACAAACTTTGTTTAGGGTGCAAAATAACATGTTGGAAAGATCTCGATGAGAAGAAAACTTTCAATCAAGAATTAAGCATGCCATGGCAACCCTAATCCATTGCAAGGCTAGAAAACATTGTTCAGGGCCTCAAAAACATGTTGGAAGTTCGAGACTTGAAAAATTAGAGAAAAAATTGTCATGATAGAGAATCGATATGCTATCATAATTATGCAGTGCTCATAATTATGCATAATATATGTTATGCATAATGATAGGGAATCAATATGCCTATCATAATTATCCAGTGCTCATATTATACATAATAATTATGCAATGCTCATATTATGCATAATATAACTATATATAATATATAGTTATTTGCAGTGCTCATAATTATGCATAATATATGTTATTAAATGGATAAAATAATAGATCTAATGAATGTTATGGTAGAATCTATGTTAAAGTAGTAGAAGAATAAAAAAGAATGTCCCCAACCCCTTCCATGACTGCATACAGCTACATCTTGCATTCACCCATAATCCATTTTAGGTGAGACTACGTTGTGTACTCTGTGAGCAGTGTAGCCTTCTGGTTTACCAGAAGGGCCGATGGTGAAAAGGGTTTTGTTGGAAAACTAAGGTAGAACCCGGGTCAGCCCATACATCCAACACCCACCTGTCGACCTCTTGTTGATCGACCTCTTTGACTTGTTGTCAATTCCTTTACCATGTCGAACTGCCTCGACCTTCGACTTCTACTTTACTGAGTCAACTAACCTCGACCTTCGACTTGACGTTGATCCACCTCAACTTCGACCTATTGTCGATCCACCTCGACTTTGACCGTTAGTTGATCCACCTCGACTATAATTTTACTGCAAAGAATGTAACAATCCAACATCCACAACTATAGTCTTGTGGATGCGTGCATATGAAGGCTACAACAAGGGCTGGTTAACGCTAGTATTTTTTGTTTCCATGGTATAGGTCAAACATAGTATAGCAAAATGTTCATGTAGCTCTACTTCTTAGGTTTTAAGGGGTGTAGGTCAAGTGTGCAGAGTATAGTGAAAGGTTCGCGTAACTCTACACATTGCATTGAGTGTGTAGATGGTAACGTTGCATGCTTTCAAAGGGTTCGTACTCAAAACATTTGGTTAGCTTATGCAGTGGTGTATTGATGGTGTTTCCGGGTTTTGCATTCAAAAATGCAATTTAAACAACAACAAGTTGTGATTTTGTGTGGATTTATGTTGCCCAATTTCGAAGAAGAGAACAAAAACCTAGAACAATTAGACAACACCTTAATTAATTGCTGAGAATAGTTATATTTCAAGAGTTTCTTTCTTAAACATATGTAACTAAATTGTAAGTTTTCTTTTATCAACTAGAATGAACATTGGCCACATTAATCATTCTTCTAATACAACATTATCAATCAATAATTTCTTTAATTCAAGAGTTGAGTTGAGATATAGAAACTTTTACAATTAGAACCTTGCTATTAATCATCATTTAATTCATTGTTTGTCTATCATTTAATTCAGTGTTTGTCTAGAGTTAGTATGATTATCCATGCACATAATCTGGGAGCAACTTCAATTGTGAGCTATAAGATTATAATTTATAATAAAAAATATGTCCATTTCTAATAAGTTTGTAGCTTTGAAAGTAATTTAAAAAATAACTTATTTTTTTTTTAATCAAATAATATATTTTTACGCCGAAAGGCGTATACCTATTGGTAATGGGCACGATTAATGATCTTTTAATCTAAAATTCTAATCTGATGGTTAACAATTGAAGATGCTAGCATATTTTTAGTCGTCCTCCCAAATCAATGAATGCGATTTACTCTTTATAACTTCCTTGTATTTTTGAATGCATCCGTTAACCTGTTTACTTTTTAACATTTACCTAATCATATTAAAAAATTACTGTAGCACCATATAATTGCCACGTTTGGATTATTAACGTGCACTACTTCAACTTCCTCCTCAGCTGCGTGGATATCTTTTGGCGTTCTCAGTTGATACCTTTTGGCGTTCTCAGTCGCGAGTTAACGACTGTGCTAGTTATGCCGAAAGGCGTACACCTATTGACAATGGGCAGATTTAATAGGGGTTTAGTGCTTAATAAGTTTTCTATGGACATGATTAAATATGACTGGAATATTCTTAGTAGTTACACAAAATAAATGGCTGTGATTTTAATCATTAACTTCCTAGCTATTATAAAAACATCAGTTTATGTGTTTACTTTTTTACATTTACCTAATCATATTTAAAAATTACTTTGATAGCTAACTGATTGCCACTTAAGTGATTAACAGAAATTAAAATATTAACCCCAGATAAATGAAACCCAACAGTTTATTTGTTAATAGATAATAAAATTTAATATATTCTTTTAAAAATTCATTTCATCTTCTCAGCCTTTCTGCCCTTAGTACTCTGCAACTGGCGTACACGTGACCGTCTCTGCTGCTGGCAAGCGCTCTTGCGGTGAAATTCTTGTGTTGGCCGCCTTGACTGCACACCTGGAATCTATGCTGCAACTTTCCGGTCCTGGTATTGAAGCTCGCCATGCCGCCGTGGCCGGGCTTGTCCACGCTGGTGCAAGTGCAGACGACGAGGCGTTGGGTATCCAGAAAGCCCACGTCGTTAACGAGATGGTAATCAAGATTGAGGGGGTGTAGCTCCTCCATGGTCCAATCGTAGACATGAACCATGCTGCCGTGTGCCACACAACATCCTCCGTCCTCCGCCGCTCTGATCGCAGTGGCGTCTCCCGTGGCTCGCCCGCGAATAGATGCGGCATGTCGCATTCGGTTTCCGTCCAGGCTGCGAGCCCATTTGGCCATATGGATTCTGTCCATGAGACCATAGTAGATGGCCTCTCTGTACAGAGCCTTCTCCGACATGTGCGGAGGGATTTGAAGTTCCCTTGTTCGCAACAAGTCGAGGAGAAGGGAGAAATACGCTGGACTTCTGTCAATGAAATACTCGTGGGAATCTGGTTTCTCAGGTGCCCAATCGTGGCTGATCATGGCCCCAAGCATCGACTCCCGACCCGCTCTGGCCAGCGTAGTCCGGTTCGTCACAAATTGTTTACCCCCAACGTTGAATTTAACTTTGTGGTCATCATCCTGTTCTCTTCTCATCGCCATCCCTCCAAAATTTTAAAACTAATCAGAGAGCCCTCTGCTGTGAACCCCTGGCGCTGAATGAAATTGTACCGATACTGTCGACTCCCGCCTGGAAGGTAAACAAGGAGGAGTAAAAGTGAGTGGTAGTAGTCACATCAACCCGGCAGTTTGTAAGATGCGGTTGATCTCGTTGGGGTTTGTTTGAGTGGCCACAAACTTGTGAATAGGTGAGATATATCCTTTCACTGATCGCACCTTAGTCCCAATGGATTACACGTCATATGCATTGCCTGCTTTTTTTTTCGTGAATGGATGACCCCTTTTTTTTTCCATAAATTGATGACTGCTTTTTTCCCTGAATTGACGATTCGATTCTAAAGAGGAAGGGCTACTTTAAGAGTGCTGAGGTGTCACAAAGTAGTCACGGGATTTGAACCGCTAATTTAAAGATTGTTGAAATGTCGAAGCCTCAGAAAGTAATCACATGATTTAAACAGTGATTAAATGGATACTAACTCCATACTAATCAACTGCTAAACATTAACCACACCTGATAAGTTTGCTTTCACATAATCCATACCATTCGAAATGCAGGTACAACACCTTGATAAGGTTTGGCTGTGATTAGATGATTTGATACAAACGAGTTGTGAATTTCTGGCTCCATAGTTTGTAAGCTAAGTTTTCATTCTGTAAATACACTTACAATGAGAAATGTGAAGCATAAACCAAGAATCCCGTGATGAAAAAAGAAAATGCAAATGCGTGAAACATGAAGCATGGGGAAAGAAAACGGAGAGTTACTTCAACCATGATTTGCCAACATGAAGAGGGAATTGATTTGTCAATTGACTAATACAAACCATCCGTTCACATTGGGAATGCAATTTGGCTCCACATATTCATAGGTCAACATCTTCTGGATACATGGATTCATAAGTCAACAATCTGGAAAAAATGTTGAGAAAACACTTGCAGCGCTCAGCTCTCAAACCCTCGGTAGAAACCATAACCTTGTCGCGAAGGAAAGGGAGGGTGCCCCAGCCATCGTTGTCGCTCTTGAGGTTGAACATGAGGTGAGTGCAGAGCATGTGGAACTCGACCGACAAAACCTTCAAGAACATTCGACGCGGGAACTCTTTCACGGAAATGACATCTGCGAAGAGCGTTCTCCTCTTCAGGTGTTGTGCCGATAGCGATCTCAACGCGGTTTCCACCAGAATGATGGACAAAGACGACAGTGTGATCATTGGATGTTTTTTTTGTAAAAACCGTTAGTGACTGTGGGAGACGGTGATTTTCACCCAATCTCACGTATCAAAGTTTGAATGGTAGTGATTTTTGGGATAAATTTATACTGAGTGAAAATTTGTACGTCTTGACCCTCACTGATTTACAATTATAAGTTATTAGTATATCTAACTTACAAAGTATTGGATATACTCTTGAGATCAAATTTAAACCTTTAAACCTGGATCATGACCCAGTAATCCCAACAAATTGCCAATTCCAATGGAATCACAATGCAGCGGCCTCCGTGTACTCCGTCCTGGAATGTGGACAAGAATCGTGCGGCCCTGCTTCACCATGATTTTCCTCATAAATTGGTTGTAGTTTGCAAATCGTACGATGTCCATATTTAATGCCTTTTCTTCTTCGTATTCGAGGGGCCCCGAGGCGTTCATTGCTCTGATTCTTGAGAGCCTCCGAAGGGCGGGCCGTGTGGGGGGTTTGCGGTTGGATTCCGAGGCGTTGTAGGCAAGGGAGTTCTATGAGAAGAGTGCTTGGCATTAGCGGGCAACGCTAAAGCAAATTAAGTGAGTCCGTAATCAATATGGCAATAGCTCCTCACTCATCATAATCAAAATGGCAATTTTTATCTAGATTGTTCATTTAATGGAAATGTAAAGGGAATGGTTGACTTGGTTCTATATCTCTTAGATGGATGGAATAAAAAAAATAAAAATTAACTCCCATTATACTAACCGCAATTAGATAAAGGTCCTCTTTAAATGAAATCTATAAACTCTAAATTATAAAATTTAAATATTTGAAACAATAGAGGTCTTCTCTAAATTTGATCTATAAACTCTAAACTCTAAAATATAAATCTCTGAAACTTTAGAATAGCTATATCTTTACCTTTCAACTAGGAAATATAGAATGGGCTCTTCATATTCACAATTTCATTTAGATATGATATAGAATAGATCTCTACATTCATAATACTTGGAAATAATGGAGTAAGCCCCAGAGTTTTCATTGAAGAATAGAAAAGTGAACATAGCTTTATTTTATATTTGTTTTGCATATTTTATCTTGGTATCAGAACCACGAAGAGAGATGTAAAAATTTATAAGAGGTTTGCAGATCCCTCTTCTCGTAGGGTGTGGTGACACACTACTCAAACTTCGGCATGCGACGGCACACTACTCAAACTTTGGCATGGAGAAAACAACAAAATTTCCTCAACCAAGATAACGTGAGGCTACTCAAACTTTGGCATGGAGAAAACAACAAAATTTCCTCAACCAAGATAACGTGAGGTGCGGACATCATCTCGCAGCTGGAGTACATGTGAGGTACGAAAACGTTCTTGTTTACTCAGGGATGGATAGCCTGAAAAACTGAAGGGCGTGGAGATTCTTTCCACGATTTGTCCGATCCTCGATTTGATTTGTGAGGGAAGAGCGTGAGGACTTTGCATGGAAGCGTAAGTTTTTTGTTTGAAGTGTTGAAAAACAAGAGGATCTCCTCTATTCACTATTTATTTATTCAGGGAAGTTTTGTTTTAAAGGGATTAATGAATGGCACACTACCATATGCATATTGAGGATTTTCTTATTAAAGATCATATGTGGAGCATTGAAGTTTATTAAAGTGGACAATTTTTTAAGTGGATAAGAGAGGTGAAGTTTATGAAGTTTATTAAATGTGGATTTTTTTATTTAAAGTGGGTTTTAGTTTTGAAGTATAAAAAGTGGGTATTTTGGATATTAAGGTGCATGCATGATTTAAAGGTTGATATATGCATGTGAGGTAGTGAATTATGATTTAAAGGTGGATGCATGCATGATTTAAGTTGAGAATAGAGGTAGATTTGGATCAGTGGATCCCAGAGCGACGGACTACTCAACACTGGAAAAAACTCGACAAAAAGTTGCATATCCTTGGTGATTCAGTTGCAGAGACTGAATTGCAGCAATGGCGAATCCGCTAGCAGAGACCTACCTCAACGAAGCCAACAAGTTAGATGACTTGAACTTCATTAACTGGAAATTCAAGATACAGACGCTCATGGAGGGCTATGGTGTCTGGAACATTGCAAAGGGAACTGAACTGAAACTTGATGTGGCTATAGGTGCGACAACAACACAGATCCAAGATTGGGAGAAGCGCAAAAACAAGGCAAAGGTATTGTTGTGCATGTCAGTTGAAGATGGCATAATTCCACATATTAGAGACGCTACAAATTCTGCTGCAACATGGACAACAGTTAAAGCATTGTATGAAACTAGCAACACAAATCACATTTTGTTCCTGAAAACTAAATTGCTAGGCATTAAAATGGATGGAAATGAATCCGTTAGTTCATTTTTGGGTCATATTAAAGAGGTGAAAGACAAGCTAGTAAATACAGGGGACATTGTTTCCAACACTGACCTGGTTACTATTATCTTAAATGGTATGCTAGAAGATTATCATATGTTCATAACAGGTCTCGCAGCAAGGGAGAAACCTCCTACTTTTGAAGAACTGACAGGTATTTTGTTGCAAGAGGAAGAGAGGCGCAAGAATCTGAAGCCTCAGAATAAAGATTTGGCATTGTGGTCAAGTAAGATATCTGCGAAAGGCAGAGGAGGCATTTCATGGCAGAGAGGCGGTTCATGGCAGAGAGACAGTTCATCGTAGAGAAGACAATCTCCAAATCAAGGTATGCAATCCAAAAGGAATGAGTCAAAGAGTTGTCTTTATTGTGGTCGACCTGGACATATTGTTAAACATTGTCATAAGAAGAAGAGCGATGAGGCTAGGAATAAACCTAGAACACATTCAGGTCATTATGCAGAAAAATCGTTAAATCATGATCTCAGATTATTTATTGCTAGTGATGATATTGATGAACCCCCAAATTTTGAATCATAGGATCTTAGGTTGTTTGTGTCTAACGCTGCTTTATCTGCTGAAATAGATGATTCTGATGCCTGGTTTGTGGATTCTGGAGCATCAATACATATGACTTGTAATAAAAGCTAGTATGCTAATTTTAAAGAAACACAAAATGGTGCCAGCATATATCTTGGAGATGACCGCGCTCATCAGATCAGGGGATATGGAGACATTCCTGTGACATTGTCGAATGGTACAGTTCGTCACATTCACAATGTTGTTTATGTGCCAAGAATAAAGAAAAATTTGATCTCCGTGTCCACCATTACAGATCAGAACTTGAAGGTTGAATTCTTCAGGAATTATTGCATAGTGATGGATCTGCTGGACCACTTCCAAACTGTTGCAACGGGAGTCAGAGCAGGAGGCCTATACAAACTTGATGTTACCAGCAAAGCACATCAAGCACTAACTTCTGCAACTATACCAATAGAGATTCTTTGGCATCAAAGGTATGGACACATCAATCATCTTGTTTTATTGTTATTACAGAAAAAGAATATGGTTGAAGGACTTCCCATGTTAAAGAATGAGAATGTTTCTTGTTATGGATGTGCATTAGGAAAGACGCACATAGATGAATTTCCCTCTAATCTTGATAAGAGAAAGAGAGATGTGTTAGATCTTGTGCATACTGATGTTTGTGGGCCTATGCAGACTAGGTCTTTAGGAGGTGCATTTTACTTTATGTTATTTATTGATGATTGCACGAGATACACATGGGTTTACTTCCTTAGACGAAAAAGTGATGTTTTCGAGTACTTTAAGGAATTCAGAACCATGGTGGAAAAACAGACAGGAAAATCCATCAAAATCTTCTGTTCAGATCAAGGGGGAGAGTATAAATCAGGGGACTTCAACAAATATTGCAAAGATCATGGAATAGTACAACAGTTTACAGTACCTCACGCTCCACAGCAAAACGAAGTCGCTGAAAGGAAAAACAGAACTTTGGTAGAGTGTGCACGCAGTATGATGAAAGGTAAGAATCTCTCAAATGCATTTTGGGTTGAAGCCATAAATACTGCAATTTATTTAATGAATAGAAGTCCAACAATGTGTCTTGATAATGTTACTCATTTCGAAGCCTTGTATGGGTCCAAACCTACAGTTCATAATTTGAAAGTATTTGGGTGTAAGGCTTTTGCTCATATTCCAAAGGAGAATAGGAAGAAATTGGACGCTAAAGCCACTAAATGTATTTTCATTGGGTACTGTTCTGAATTTAAAGTATACAAACTGTTTGATCCTCCTACTCACAAAGTATTTGCAAGTAGAGATGTACTTTTCCATGAGCAGGAAGCAAGAAATCATGACGACAACAATCATGAGGAATGATAGAGACTTCATGATGAAGGAGTTAAAGAAGAGCAGCAGTAGCAGCATCCCACACAGCAGCAGCCATCCCCACAATGACAAGAAGAAGAAGAAGAAGAAGAAGGACTTAGTGATATGGACAATTCAAGCAGTCACAATTCACCTAGAGGTGAAGACAGATCTTCATAAAGTGGGGAGGAAGATAATCAGTTGAGAAGATCTTCACGACAGATTCGGCTTCCTGAAAGGTATAGAGACTATGCCCTAATGAGTAGCATTTCAAATGTCATAGAACCCATGAGTCTTGATGAAGCTAATGAACATGATGAATGGCGAAATGCAATGGAGGAAGAATATGAATCTATAATGAAAAACAATACTTGGGAATTGACTGAATTGCCTAAACGTAAGAAGCCCATTGGATGCAAATGGATATACAAACCCAAGTTTAAATCAGATGATAGTATAGATAAGTATAAGTCTAGACTGGTGGCAAAGGGGTATTCACAAACAGAGGGTATTGATTATGCTGAAACATTTGCACTAGTAGCTAAATTGAATACTATTAGAATGTTAATTGCTTTAGCTACAAAGTACCATTGGAAGCTACACTAGTTAGATGTTAAATCTTCATTTTTGAATGGTGAGTTAAAGGAAGAGGTTTACCTTACTCAACCTGAAGGGTTTGTGGAAAAAGGGCA
Organism: Picea engelmannii; assembly: GCA_009831015.1. NCBI lineage: Eukaryota > Viridiplantae > Streptophyta > Pinopsida > Pinales > Pinaceae > Picea > Picea engelmannii. The sequence continues at coordinate 246,130 of ML783491.1, read as the reverse complement.
AGAACACTTAGTGTGTAAGTTAAAGAAAGCATTGTATGGACTAAAACAGGCACCTAGATCATGGTATGAGAAGATAGACTCATTCTTTCTTCAGCAGGGTTTTATGAGGAGCAAAAGTGATCCAAATCTGTATACCAATTTGATGAGCAGGGGTATATAGTATTGATTTCCTTATATGTTGATGATTTGATAATTACAAGAAATGCAGAGAAATTAATTGATGAAATCAAGGAGCAGTTGTCACAGGTATTTGAAATGAAAGATCTTGGTGAGTTACATTACTGCCTAGGTCTTGAAGTTTGGAGAAATGCAGACCAAACTTTTGTTTGTCAGAGTGAGTATATTAGAGAAACACTTAAGATATTTAAAATGGATCAGTGTAAGTCTTCTAGTGTTCCAATGCAGCAGGATGTGAAACTTTCTTGTGATGATGATTCGAAGGAGGTGAATGACACTGTGTATAGACAGATGGTGGGTAGTTTATATTATCTCACCACAACCAGACCTGATATTTCATATTCTGTGAGTGTGTTAAGTTAGTTTATGGAAAAACCTCATGAAATCCATTGGAATGCAGCAAAGGAAGTACTCATGTATCTAAAATGAACACTTGATAATGTATTAAATATACTGATGCATCTGATGTTGAGTTGACAGGTTACTCAGATTTTGATTGGGCTAGAAATCTAGATGATCGAAGATCAACCACTGGATATGCGTTTAGCATTGGATATGGGGTTGTTTCATGGAGCAGTAAAAAAAAACCTATTGTATCTTTGTCTTCTACTGAAGCAGAATATAAAGCCTTGTGTGCAACAACTTGTGAAGCTGTTTGGTTAAGAAGACTTCTTCAAGATGTTGGAGAAGAACGACAGGAACCTACGATGATCAAATGTGATAATCAAAGTTCAATCAATATTGCGAAGAATCCAATTTTTCATGCAAGGAAAAAGTATGTTGAAGCTCAGTTTCATTTTGTTAGAGAAAAGTTGCAGTCAAATGAAATAGCTCTTATGTATTGTAATAGTAGTGAAAATGTTGCTGATATTTTCACTAAGCCTCTTGAAAAGATTAAGTTTGAACTGTTTAGGGAGATGTTAGGTGTAGAAGTCAATCCATCCTCCATTAAGGGGGAGACTTGGAAATAATGGAGTAAGTGCTGGTTTTAAGAGTCAGTTTTAAGAGTCAGTTCGTAGTTCACTGTCTGTAGAGTCCAGTTGATTGTGGTTTGCATGTAACCGACTCAGTAGAGTTTTTTCCTATTTAAGAATGTAATCAATCTTCATTGAATAATAGAGAAGTGAGCGTAACCTCACCGTGTGTTGTTTGCATATTTTATCTATAATTTCATCATAATAACTACATCTTTCATCATAATAACTCCATCTTTCATCATAATAAATCCATCTTTAAGATTAGTTACTTTACATCACGTGCCATTGCAATCTTCACATAGTTATCACATAATTCTTCCTCTAAAATCATTTAATCAATTCCCACTTTTCACATAGTTATGACATAATTCCTCCTTGAAAATCATTTAATCAATTCCCATCACGTGCCATTGCAATCTTCACATAGTTATCACATAATTCTTCCTCTAAAATCATTTAATCAATTCCCACTTTTCACATAGTTATGACATAATTCCTCCTTGAAAATCATTTAATCAATTCCCACTTGTAGACACCAATAAAATATTTGTTAGTTTGTTAATTAATGTATATTCTACATGACCTTTATTATCATATTGGAAACATGTTTTATGTATGGATTAATGCACATATACTATACATTGAAAAATAGCATTTGAATATATATTAGTAGCATTTGAATATATATTTGGTATGACAAAAGTGTTTAAAATTGATGTAAAATTGATCATTGGTTAGTTTTCATCCACATTTTATTAATATATAATAAATTGGACAATTTTATCATTTCTTCTTATTATTATTTATATTCATAATGAAATTTGATTTTATGGTGACATTATTATAGCATTATATATTGGATAGTTTCATCATATAGTTCTAATGAAACTTAATTTTGTTATGACATTATTACAACATTTTTGCAGGGAGAGTAGCTACCAAGCTAGCACACTAAATTGGTGTATGAGACCCCCTTGTTTGTGGGACCCCCTTGTTTGTGGGACAAGGGAGCCCCCTCTGCCCATCGATTTGACTGATAAAGTTTAAGAAGGTATACATACCCTGCCCTGCCCCCCTCTGGATTTGAACCTGTAACCTCTTAAGAGGAAACACATGTTCTTAACCATTAGGCCCACTCAAGCTGTATAAAATCAATGAACAAAGCTATTAAATTGATATATAATATTTATATTTATTAATAATAATCAATTTTAAAAATCTCCTTTCATGTTTTTTCACTTTTTATTATTGAGAAATAATAAAATATCTGTTAATAATAACTTTTAATAAAATATTATATAACACAAATATTATAAGCATTAGTTTAGATCCTGTTTTTTAAAGTTTTTAGTTTGATTTTGCCCTAAATTTAGTGATGAATGGTTGGATCTGCAAATTTGAGTGGCTTTTGCATAATCCTAATGCTCCATGAGTTTTTCGTCCGCTTCAAACTTCAAATATATAATATTTGAATGCAATGTAATATATAATTGAAAATTGAGTTTATTTAGTACATGGAATTTTCAGTTGAATTATGTCATATAACTACTCTCATAGTGGCACGGGCAACCGGAGTGAGAAACTCATCTTCGGTGGAAGGAAAAACAATTTCTTGGTGGGTGCATAGATCCAGAGCCAGAAAGAGCCTTGGCCCAGAAAACCGTCTGGAACCAGAAAGAACAGCATCGAAACAATGAAAATTTTATAATTACAATCATAATTCAGACCATTTTCATAATTCCCACCTATCCTTCAAAACTCATCACGGAGTCTCTGTTTCTGGTACTCGGTCTTTGCCGTGTTTGATGATCAATAATTCCCGGTAAACATTGTTCGTCAACTGCTCGCAGTTCCAAGAATCTTCGGTCAACTGTACGCATGTATTCTAATCGTATGGTGTCAAAGTTCAAAGTCTGAGTTCTTTCTCAACGTCGAAGTTTCCACCATATATCGTCCCCAAAGTCGTTTCGTTTACTTTGTCGATTGTGTCGTTGTGGACGTTGAATTCCTCACATTTTCGTAAATGTTGTCAAAGTCGTATTACGAAGCGTCTTATACTGCACAGTAAGCTGTCACATTATACGAGCTACGACCATTCATAGATAAACATTTAATTTCAGTCAAACATTTAATTTCAGTCAAGTCTGCTACGTTATCTAAGAAATGTTGGAAATTCTATGAGGAAAGGTTGAATTTGCAGATTTGAGTGGCTAAGTTTGTATAATCAAAATTCACCGTGGTTTTTTAGCAAGCTAAATCCATTTATACATTTAGAAATAAAATTTAAACAACAAAAAATAGTCATTTTGTCCAAATTTAATAGCCTGATTAATGCCAAAAATACCAAAAGTAAAACATTTAGCGAAGACCATTTTTTTATTATTTAAAATGTCCTGACCTGTGGCCGTCACTTGGAACATTATTTAGTCTAAGTAGTGTAAATATTAAACTTTTTAACCTATTTAGGCTGCTTTTTTTTTATCATTTTTGCTTTAAAATTGTTCAGATGGAATTGGAGATATAAAATTGTTCAGATGGAATTGGAGATACCAGTTATTGGGATTGCATAGTCTCCTTAAATTAAAAAAAATTCAAAGATACGGAATTCATATGTATTAAAACTGAAATTCAAGCAAGGTAAAATTGTAATTTCACCTTTCTAATTAAAGAAATCCATTTAGAAAAATTAAAGATATCCATTGTTTAGACTTGTCATACAGTGAAAAGGCTATGAAGCAATCCACACTTTGAGGCAATGCTCCCAAACCAAGGCTTGTTCTTATTGTCATACCATTCGGTTATTACGTAACAGAATATAACACGCAATGTCGATGATGGAGTCGGTCCGAAAAGACAGCTACCTGCTCTTTTTTTTTTTTTTTAAATTGCACAAATTTTACATTTTAATTTAACTAAGTTGCAATTAGAAGCTGTAATTTGGGTTGCAGCCTAAAGCGAAAAACAATTACAATCGGCTTATATTTAAATAAAAGCTTTTGTTCTCAAATCTTCTACACGGTGTATCAGATCAGTTGCACAATATCAATATCGTATAT
>ML783491.1:223434-240262 GCA_009831015.1 Picea engelmannii | reverse complement strand
GTTGTGAAATTGGTGAGATATTTCCTTCTTTGACCGCGTCTTCTTCCGCAGTGGATTACACGTCATATCCATTGACCGCACCATGAATTCTTTCGTATCTGAGAAGTTCGTTCACACTGCCGTAGCATAATATGATACTTTATCAAAGGGTTATGATCAGGATAATACTGTTCTGGATTGGATAAAAAGCAAAAGAGAACACCATCTGGTTCTGAAATGGATAAAAGGCAAAAGAGAGTATAACCTGGGCAGAAAACTAAAACATAAAATTCAAAAACTTTCCAGAAGTTTCAACCAAAAACTTCAAATTGAGTTGGTAAAACAAATGATATTCAATGTCTGTCTGACCCTCTAAGTTTCCCATCGTCGACAGAGTCCGTTGGCTGTCTTAATCAATCGTCCATTTTCTTAATATTGCGGTGAGGGAGACGTCGTGGATGTTGACATACGAAGTCTCATAATTCTCTGTATTGCCGCCAGGCAGTTCTCGTCAAAGTCGAATTACGAATTCTTCGCAGGAAAGCTTTCCTCTCATGAGAAAATTTGCAGTGATGCCTCCCTCCTTTTCTCCCGATTGGATAACATGGCATCTCCAATTCTAATTTTAATTTTGAATTGTTCTTCTGAACTCGTCGCATCATTCAGGGACCCAATCAAAGCTATGAAGCAATGCCCAATTTGATACTTGGAAAGTTACAAATCAAGGCCTGTTTTTATTATCATTCCATTCAGTTTACGTGACGAAATATAACACGCAATGTTGATGATGGAATCGATCCGAAGACATAGCTGCCAGCTGTGTTTCGAGGTTCTTTCGCATAAATTCTTACATTCTTTCATATAGGGTGGGAAAAGTATATATATATATATATATATAAAAAGGGCGGGAAAAGTATATATATTTCGCAAGAAATTCTTTGGGTTGGTACAGAAGGCAAAAGTTTTTCTAAAATTTTGTTGAACCAGAAATAAAGCTAAATTTTTAGATATTTATATTAGTTATTTTAATTTTGAATTCTTTCAAATTTGCAACTATCCTCCCCACGATCAAGAAAAAAAGAAAATGAAAAACTAAACCTTGTAAAGTGAATGTAGGGTCTGTGTTCACATTAACTTACATTACAGGGATGAATGGTTGTTATTGACTTTTCGTCCCTTAAATGTAAGTTAATGTGACAGGACCCTACATTCACTTCACGAAGTTTAAAGTGAAGTTATTTTCCAATGATGAGCCAAAACAATCATTGTTTTGATGAGGATTTTAATAAAGGAATTCAAATTGTTTTGATGAGGATTTTAATAAAGGAATTCAAATTTTAAAACTATTTTGATTTTATTAATTATATTATTTATTTATTTTAATTTATTATATATTGTAAATGTTATAATTTATTTGTCAATTGGGTTTAGTTTGAGTGGTTGTGGGATGGAGGGTTTTCAATTGGGTTTAGTTTGAGTGATTGTGGGATGGAGTGTCAACGCCTCCATCCAGGTTCTATTTCCTTTAAACAAATATCACTACTTAAACAAATATCACTATTTCTAGAGATAATAAATTGGAAAAGGTTGAAAACTTATAATATTAGCCTTCTTTACTTTACAATGATGATGATGACTTTAAAGTCGACTAAATTGTTATTGCATAAAAAATAAAATGTTTTTTTATATGTGTACATTCAATTAATGCATAAAAATACTTGAAAATCAAGATAATTTAACTATATTAAATGATATAGAAACCCTTTTTTTTTTAATTCATAGATTCCATTAAAGGTTGTTCATCAATGAAAGAGTGAAAAAACCTATTAAGAGTTTTTAAACCTTACGTTATAGATTTAGTCAAGGTGAGTCCATCGTCAGAGGATCAATGTAATGCTTGAGATGATTTTAAATTGTCGAGAGAGGGACTCAACAAAGGACTCACTCTCATAGGATGGCTAGATTCCTAACAAAAAGAAACATCATGTTAGCTTTTAAATTGTCAAGAGAGGGACTCAACAAAGGACTCGCTATCATAGGATGGCTAGATTCCTAACAAAAAGAAGCATCATGTTAGCTTTTACTCCCCGAAACACAATCAAGAGTTCAGTAGACTCAGAAAATGACTCACTTTGACAGGATGGTCAGAGTCCTAAGAAAACGAAACATCATGGTACCTTTAACTCACCCAAACACCATTAGTAGTTTGGTATTCTAAGGAAAAGACTCACTTTGATAGGATGGCCAGAGTCCTAAGAAAAATAAACATCATCAGTGATATGGATTATATAGAGAATGAAACACATCAGTGACATGGATTATACTCCCTCAAACACCATCGGTGATATGGATTATATAAATAATGAAATGAAAGGAAAGAATATGAATGGAAACACACACACACACACACACACACACAAATATTGCAGAGAGCATAGTAACATAGTGAGAACCAAATTCTATCAATAAATGAAATAGGAAAAGACTATGAAATGTAAAACAATATAAACTTACTAAAATGGTGGTAACTTATCTCTAAAGACAGAGGTGCTCGCTACTCTCATTTGCAAGATGATCATTACTAAACCCTAAATATCCAAAACCCTAACAGTACTAGATGAAGTGGCCAAAAGGAAAGTGGGCCCCAAGGAGTCTAGTTGATACATCCACTTCACGGGATCACAACTTCTTCATACAAACTTCGTTTAGGGCGCAAAATAGCATGTTGGAAAGATCTCAATGAGAAGAAAAAATTCAATCAATAATTAAACATGCCATGGCAACCCTAATCCATTGTAGAGCCAAAAAACATTGTTTTGGGCCTCAAAAACATGTTGGAAGTTCAAGACTTGAAAAAACAAAGAAAATTTTGTCATGATAGCGAATCGATATGCCACCTTATGATTCCATTGTGTTAAGTTCCTCCATAAGATGGGGGAAATCATATTGAATCTGACTCCTAGTGAGCCACTTGCATTGGTGAAGAAGTTGTCATGCTTTGACAAATTGATAGAGTTGTATGTTTTGTTGATGGGTGCCCTTTGTCTTGGTGTACATGATCTGATCCACTGTATCCTGCTCAATGTAGTTAGCGTTGGGTTATGTAGGGGCCAAATGCTCAACCACCTTTGAGGTGTCCAATACAGATAGAAAATATGGTCTAAGCAGCGCCACATTAAATACTAGGTGCAAGCCAAGGAAAGGGGGAATACTTTATTCAAAATCATTCTCACCCATAACCTTCATGATTGTGTAAGGTCCATATCTAAGTTGTTTGAGATTCATGTGGCTACCTATTATGTCCTCTTTCTGCAAATGCAACCACACCTTATCACCAACCTAATACTTGTGCTGAACTCGATGTTGGTCATGTTATTGCTTGTACTTGGCATTAAATTTCTACAAGATATCATGAACTTGTTGTTGGATGTGCTAGATTTGTTCAACAAATTTGGCTGCTATATCTGCCTCAGTCTCAACATGGTAGAACTCTTCCTATATAGATGCAATGGGCAGGGCTATGTCAACGGGGGCTAATGGCTAGAACCCCAAGCACACCTAAAATGGGTTATGTCCAATGGAGTCATGGAGGGTTGTAATGTACCTAGGGAGGATAATATAGGGTACATAGGGAGGTACCCAAGGGGATAATGAATGTAATGTGGCCATAACAATGGAATAAGCCCACTATGTAATTAAAATGAAAGAATATAATAATAAGGGGAAGTTGGCATAAAACCCCTAGGAATACTCATGAGAAAATATAAATACACATGAATATCATTGTAATGTATGTGTGTTGAATTATATTGTCTTGTAGAAAGCATGGCTTGTGGAGTGATTCCTTTCATAAGGAGTAATTGATGGCGTTACTCTACTTTAAGGGTTCTTCTCTATATATTTTTGTGTTGTTCATAGTGAATGTTTTACATATCTTGGTGTTTAAGGGTTTATCTTTGAAGTTTTATGGTTTATTCTCTCTTATATCTACCAAGGTTCACTACAAGTGATATCATATCTATCTTTTTTGGGCATGAAGTGCAAGAATTTTTGGGGCACAAAGTGGTATTTTTTTCTTCTTTTTGCAAATTTTTTATAGAGGATGACATAAGTTAGGTCAATTTCTGAGACATTCGGTGTAGATTTTGAAGAAACCATCCATAGATATGAATTTATCTAAAAAAATACCCAATTTTTTTTTTTTTTATCAAAGATGGAGTCTCGGAAGTGGAGATATCGTTGATTCAAAATCATCATTTTTATATGGTTTTTTTTTTTCTTCAGATGATGGTCGTGAATTTTGTAGATTGTATATATTTTGGCAGGGTACACAGATTTCAGTCACACTAGTGCTAGTAGATCAAGAGAAGCCATGGAATTTCATAATTGAGGCCATAATAGCCAATCTGAGAAGCATAACAGAAGTTATGATCGTTTTACCTTTTCATCTCCAAACCCTAACTACAGAAAGGAGATCCATTGAAAAGTAAATGATTTTATTTATAACCCTAGTTCTATTTTCAATATGTGGTTTACAGGAAAATATGATGGTCTTACTATTGAAGAATACATAAAAGAAAATAAGCCATTATGGGGAAAGACATGGGGAATTTTGGTAGGTATTAATTTAAAAGACAATGAAGACATATGGTGGAATTTGCTTGACAAGATGAAGGCACTTTCAGATGAAGAGTATGAAAAAGTATTTTTAGATAGGTGGTCTCATGTTGTAAATAAGGATAAGAAGAGCACTGGGGATTTATTTTCATATTACAAATTCATACTATAGGTTCATGGATGTATTCAACAAGAGAAGGACATTGTTTTTATTAGCCCTAGTTGCAAGCATAATCTCATCAATGTTAATTTGGCTAAAAGATTGCAAGTTTCCACAAAGAATATTCAAAGCACAGAGGTTTAGGGTGAAAATGTTCAAATTTTTAAAGATTTGAAGATTAGCATGGATACAAATGTGTTGCATTCATATTTTTGTGTTATAAATATGGATGATGTCGATGTTGTTTTGAGATATCATTGGATGGAATCAATTGGTACAATTAATATTAACATGCAAAATAAGTTTTTTAAGATTTGGTACATGAAAAAAATCAGATTGCAAGATATTTCTCTTATTGAAAATGAAGGGCACAAGGGGGAATATGAAGAAGTCCTTGCAGGGAAACTACTTGTAGTACCTCACGACACATCAGATGAAGAGTCTAGGGTTGAATTCAAAGAAGATATTATAGAATCACTTGAAGAAAAGGCCCTAGAAGGGAAGAAAAGGGAAGAAAAAACTAAGGAGCTAAATATTCAAAGGAACCTCATGTCGAAAAGTTAAATAAAAAAGATCTAATCGCTAAGGTTTTTGTATATTACCACCCTAACCACTCAAATAAACAACAATCATCAAGGAAAGGGAATGAAAATCAACAAACTCACTATGGATCAACATGGAACCAAAGAGGCAACCAATATGGAGGCACATGGAGGACTAAAAGAAATGCATGGAGATATCGGAGTAGCACGGCAAAGAAATGGATTCCAAGAAGAAACCAAAATCAAGATCAAGGAAAGACCATAGCTGGACCCCATGTCCACATTTCACTAAGATGGATGAATCTTCATGCATAGTACTAGTTGACTATATTTCTTAGTAAGTCATATTATTTGGATTCTTTCCATGTTTCAAGGATGCAACATGCCAAGGGGGATGGAATGCAATGTTTCTAGGGAGGATAATATGGGGTACCTAGGGAGGTACTCAAGGGGATAATGAATATAATGTGGCCATAATAATGGAATAGTCCCACTATTTAATTAAAAAGAAAGAGCACAATAATAATGGGTAGTTGGCATAAGACCCTAGGAATACTCATGAGAAAGTATAAATACACATGAGTATCATTGTGTTGGATGTGTGTTGAATTATATTGTCTTGTAGAAAACATGGATTGTGGAGTGATTCCTTCTATAAGGAGTATTTGATGATGTTACAATACCTTAAGGGTTCTTCTCTCTATATTCTTGTGTTGTTCATGGTGAATGTTTTGGATAAGGAGTATTTGATGGTGATACCATACCTTAAGGGTTCTTCTCTTTATATTATTGTGTTGTTCATGGTGAATGTTTTTAATATATTTGGTGTTTAAGGGTTTATATATGAATTTTTATTGTTTATTCACTCTTATATATATGAAGGTTCACTACAAGGGCTCTGTTGTAGCTATGTTGAACATATGGAAGGATTGTATCCAACGTACGTGGATATGCTTGGAGTTGTACATGGACATGATATGCACAATCATCATGTTGATCACTTTTATTTTCCCATTTGTTTGGGGGTGGAAGGTAGTTGATTTGGTTAGGTTGGTGTCCATTAGAGACCTCAGGTTGGACCAGAAGGTATTGAGGAACCTACTATCCCTATCTAAAACAGTGGTCCATGGTAGTCCAAAATGAACCCAAACACGCTCAAATAAGATCTTACCAATGGCTTCTGTCGTGATACTCTTCTTGCATAGTACCAAAATGACCATCTTAGAGAATTGATCGAAAACCATAAAGATGTTATCGTTACCATGATTGGCAGAGTGAAAAATTGACATGTAATCCATGGAGACTAACTCCCAAGCCTTGTTTGGGGTAGATAGAGGAGTGTACATCCCCTACTTATTAATGTCAAGTTTAGTGATGGCACAAGAAGTGCATGATCTAATATACTTGTTAACTTCCTGTCAGAGTTTGGGCAATAGAAATACTTCTAAAGTATTGATATTATCTTATCCATATCAAAGTTCCTTGCCACCTGACAATAATGTGCCTCCCAAAATAGTTTTTCACGCTTGCTTGAAGGAACACAAAGAAGGACCAGATAACACAAAAGTGCATCCTAGAGGTGAAATATTGAAACTTGTTTACCTACACCTAGTGTCTAGTAAGTAGTAGTAAAATGAGGGCCATTGTCATACAATTGAGGTCACTTGGAGGTCTCATACCCACAAGAGTTAAGAACTGTGGTTAACACCACAACCGGGAGCCAAGTGAGGCAATATGCAACATGGTTTGTGCATTCCTTCTTGTACTTAATGTTGAAGTTTGATTCTTGCAAATACATGGACCAATTCTGATGGTAATTGTTTTGTAACTTTTCTCGTGTTTGCATGAATTGTAGGGGCTTGTGATCAGTGTGGATGATCGTTTCCTTTTCCATAATATAATGCTTCCATTGTTAGTATGCATATATAATGGAGTACATCTCCTCGTCATAGTCGGGATCCCTGCGGACAACATCAAAGAATGTCTCGTTGTGATAAGTCACCAGATGTCCATGTTGAATGAGGATTGCATCGATATCAGAGTCAGAGGCATATGTATCAATATCAAATAGTAATTGTAGGTCTATCAAAGTGAGGTACGATCTTGAGAAAATGTGGTGCTTCATATCCTTGAATGATTTTTGTTGCAACTTGGACAAGAAAATATTGTTGTTAGCTACATCCTTGGTAACTTGGCTTAAGGGCCAAGAGATATGAGAGAACCCCAACACGAACCTATGGTAGAAGTTGGCAAGGCCCAAGAAGCTATGGAGCTCTATTAGATCCATCGCGGTTGGCCAATTTTGAATGACTTGGAACTTGGTTGGTTCCACATGCACCCCATGTTCATTCACGATGTATCCTATTTATAAATTCTCTACATGCCAAATGATCATTTCTCCATTTTGGCATATAACTTGTGTTGTTGTAGAGTGCTTGGGATATATTAAATGTGTTGCAAATGTTATGTTCAAGTTCTATTGAATATGAGGATGCCATCCAAATATACAACCACAATTTTTTTGTGATATCATCATTAGTTAAGACAAAGGGCATGGCCAACCACTGAAAAAGGCCTTCTTTAGACTTGAAGACAATGTTCCATACATCAATTTTTTTAATCGAGACTTGGTGTTAACCTAACTTCAGATCAATTTTACTAAAGAACTCATGTTAGGGTCCTACCATAACCCCCTTACTTAGATACTTTATTAATTCATGAGACCATCTTCCTTGAATAAAGCCCATTAAATAGTTAGTTAATAGTCACTCATTGTGAAAAGGGCCCTCTTTATTAATAAGGCCCAAATTAGTTATTCAACCCTTATTATAAGTGGGCTGTATGTAGTTAATATTATCTATGGATAGCTATATATTGAGTATAAGTTTATGTAATGTTTTGTCAAGAATTGTTATTGTATTTGGAGCTTTTCTCTAGGAGTTTGCCTCCTTGAAGAGGCAAGTGAACATAGCTCTCTATGTTTTATTATCAAAATATATTTCTAAGGGTTTATCTCTTTTCTCTTGTGTTATTTGGTTTTGCACTACATTTTATGTGAATTAATTCAAATTTTGGGGTTAAGTACATTACAACTTGGCACCCTTAAGCTACCAAGAAGATCATCAATATGGGGGATCAAGTATCGTTTCTTGACAATTATTGTGTTCGGGGATATATAATCAATACAGATTCACCATGTCATGTCCTTCTTCCGCACCAATAAAATTGGGTTCCCACAAGGTGAGGACCTTGGTCGAATGTGGCCCTTTTGGATGAGCTCATGAATTTGACATTTTTTCCCTCATTCTCCAGAAGAGAGTGTCTATATATTGGGTCATTAGGTAAAGGAGCACCAGGTATCAATTCAATTGAATTTTTGAACCGGTAGTGTAGAGGAACCCCTATAGGTTATGTGAAGATATCTTTGTATCCCTCTACAATATTTTCCACCTGCTTTTTCTATGTAGAGAGGTCCCGTACTAAGGAAGTGGTGGTCATAATGATCTTCCATTCATTTTTTGACTGAACCATGAAGAGGAAATTGTTTTTGGTGTGAGAGATTGATCCAAATTTATGAGTGTTGGGCCCCAACAACTCCCCCTAAATTTTTACAAAATTTAAAAGGCCCCCATTAGAATCTTGATAATTATAATGAGCTACAGAATCAACCTTTTCAAATAGTTCCATACCTTGGCTTTCTTTGAGACAAACTTAAGACATTCACTATAGTATAAGACATTCATTACAAGAGTATAATGCCAAAATTTAGAAACGAGCATAAAAATCTCAATTTAAACAAAAACGTTAATTTTTATCAACTGTTTACTTTCGTTTAAATTATGATTATGTGTTATTTCTTTCCCTCATTAGCAAGTTTGACTATTTTGAATAATGTGTTCAATACTTCATTAAATAATATCTTGGTTGGTTTCTCATTTTCATAAAACCATTTGGTGATATTAATTAATTAAATTCTTTTTTCATTTTGCATCTCATTTCAAAATAAAAATAATAATAATAAAAATTATCTATAATTTGTTTGATTTTGTAAAAAACCAAAATTAATATTTTTCTCTTTTCCATTAACTTGAAGCTTCTAGAATTTTAAGATCATATTTGAAAGGAAATTATAAACAATGTTTGTTTAGAACTTATAGTTAGTTTAAATTCATTTTTTATTTTATTGTTCTAAATTATGTTTTATTCACAATTTTTAGGTTATTAATTTAGGTTTCTTTTTGTTTCACAGGTTTCTATTATTAGTTATTTGGTACGGATCTGATCATGGCTTGATTTTATTATCTAAATACGTTCAAGATGATTGATCCACAAATAATATTGGATTGTTGCAAATAATTTTATGAGCAACAACAAATAAAATTTGGAAAAGCGTCAGATTAGATAGACAATTTTGTAGGACTGATTGCAGCGAAACCATGAGGAATTTGAAGAAACGGTTGAAAACCCATCTCCCAAATGGACCCATTTAGCTTCCGCTTAGAATTTTTCCCAAACAAATGTATGATTTGAGAGATATTTGTGTCTCTTTACGAGACAAATGTCAGGTCGCAGAAATTATTAGTGACACCCAGACTGTTCATTCATTGTATAAATATATGAGAAAGTTCAGAGCCATCGGGATCCAAGAATTGGAGAGAAGGCTTTTTATCCTTTCTCTTTTGTATATTATTTATTTTGTAAACTTTTCTTCTTTTCAAATGGAGTAACGGATGGTTGGAATTTTGGGAGAATGGACGAGTATTCTCAAACAGGAATATGAAATTGCAGATTGCTTAATGGCTTTTGTCTTGTGAGTATAATGGTTTTATTTTCATTATAATATCTTCATATTCTTTGAGTAATTGATTATGCATTGATTTAAATTATCTTTATTCTTTTTTATCAATACATGGTTAATTGCTATCATTTATGTATTAATTTTTTTTTATTTTTTATTTTATCTTTAAGACTCTATTATCCCAAAAATTATTCTAGGACTACATTATAGTGTTTTCATACTGTTAAACATTATATGTTGTCCATAATTTCTTATTCCATTTTTTTATGTGTGATTGATCTACCATTTGATTATTTTTGAATTTATTCTTAATGTTAAATGTTGGATAATATCAATATTCAGATCTGAGTTTTCTCTCATTCTTAAATTTTGATCATCCTAAGATCACAAGATTTTTAGTTAGACGTTTTTATGTTGTTATTAATTTACTCCAATATCAAATATTTCTTTGAATGTATTCTGGAAGTGATAGTATTGTTCTATTATAGGTTTCCCTTAACAACAATACATGCATGAGCTCATACAACACACAAAGATAAACTCAGTTGACTGATCAGTTAGATGTTAGTAGATGCATTCTTTTCTTTTATTTAGAGTTGTTTATGAATGAAACAATGATTACATTAATTAGCTTTGACTGTTTTTGTGTCACTGTTTCAATCGTATTCATTTAATATTTATTTGTTTAATATCTTTAAAAAAAATAAAAAAGAAGTGTTGTTCATATTTGATTCAGAACCCTTATCAAACAATCATTTTCGCAAGATTTCATGCAAACCTTGTAACCTGTATATAGATTGTTTATATTCACATTTCTTTTTAATAAATATTAGTCAGTAATACATCATTTGTTAGAATCATAGATTTTAGGTTAGTTTCATTTCTTTTATTATTTTTAGGAATTTAGTTGGCTAATGGAGCCATTAAACCCGTCACAATAGGTTACACCAAACGACTTGGGTTATTTAGACAACCCCGGACCAGATCTATTCTTCTCGTTGACGACATGTCAAATTTGTTTACGCCTGTCAACAGAGTGGAACGAAATGAAACACATATCTATAAAATTAACATAGATATACATAGAACACTAGCAGAAATACAATGGAACTTAACTTCTATTAAATAATAAATCTGTTGAAAGTGTAAAATGCATAATGAAAACAATCTTGCTTGGATGGTGGTAGCTAATCTATGAGAAGAGATGTGGAAGTTACACACATTCTTTTGAGCACATTAAAATGAGGCCTCCAGGCCTTTTTATCATCCAGAAGTAAACAAAAAACCCTGGATATCCAAAAATCTAACCCTAGGAGATGAAGCGCCAAAAGTCATGTGGGACCTGATGGGGTAAGTTGGTACATCAACTTCCCGGGGTCATAACTTTTGCATATGATATTCGTTTGGGGCGTTCCATACCTCGTCGGAAAGGTATATCCGAGAAATACATATTTCATTAGGGATAGGGTATATCGTTGATACATCCTACCCCCCCAAAAGTCCTAAATTTTTTTGTTTAGGGTCTCAAAACGACCCCGAAAGTTTGGGACTTGAAAATCTAGAAAAAAAACTGCCAAGATGAAAAATGTAACTACCAAGATGAAAGATGTATGTGAGCCAGCTGGAAGAGGTGGGTGGCCATTGATATCCACTTGGATCATATATTACCTTTCATCACTTCTTTGTTGAGATCAATGAAACTACAAGAGTCAGAACTACCTTTGGTATCCTGTAGAGTTGTCCTCCCAAAGTAACAATGAGACTACGAGGTCTAGACTAAAAAACAACATGATGTTTCCACATATAGGGTTGTCTTAATAGAACAAGACAAATTTCAAGTGGGGAAACATCACACAATACCTCATCTTTGAAGGGTTTGATGTCATATGACATACAACATTGATGGATAATGAGGAGGTCTCGTCCTTGGCTCAAACAACTGATGGTGTATAGTTTGGGTTGTGGCATTGTTTGTAGCTTCAATATCTTGATGACCTTGGTCAATATTAGGTTATTCTAACTACCGTTGTCAACAATGAAATGTAGTGGGGTCCCCTTCACCCACATCTATGAATGGAAGAAGTGATTTCCCTCCTCGGGCTCCTCTAACTCTTCTAGTTGGATCTTTTTGGTTGTAATAGTAGCACTAAGTTCTATATCAATGATCCAATTTCCATTATCCTTCTCTAAATTAGAGTCTGAGCCAGAGTCAGATTCTTTTTCTTTCATCTTGACCAATAATGATATTTTAACGCAACATTCATCAGTGTTGTGCCAAAAGATTTTGTGGAACTCACACCACTTTCCAATGTCCTTCTTTGACTTCTTGTTACCCTTATTTGCATGAATTTTGGAATGTTTGTCTTGAGGTTGGCTCTC
Organism: Picea engelmannii; assembly: GCA_009831015.1. Lineage (NCBI taxonomy): Eukaryota > Viridiplantae > Streptophyta > Pinopsida > Pinales > Pinaceae > Picea > Picea engelmannii. Next base: position 227,787 of record ML783491.1, on the reverse strand, counting down.
CTTTCTCTGTCCTTTGTTTTGTGAGTTAGGGCCACTTTCACCATGCTTCTCTTGAAGCATATTTGCGGACCCAAACTCCCGCTTATTCATGTACTTACTTTTTTGCTTTATATTTGCAACATATTGATAAGGGATTCCAATGTGGAGATGTCTAATAAATCCATCTCTATTTGGAAGTACCTATGTAGGCCACTGCAATACTTCAAAATCAGATTCTTCCTAGAATCTCTGATACTCAACTTTGAGCACAAGGTATGGAAGATATTGGTGTACTCTAGCACTGCATGTCTCTCTCCTAAAGAAAGTTGTCCATCTCATGTACTGGTCATCATAGTTTCCAACAAGGTAGAATTCCTCCTTGAGGGTATCAACAAAAGCCATCAAAGTGGGATTTATCCTAAATGTTGTAGAATCATCTCATGCATGTCTCTCCCAATAAATTTCCAACAATATTTGACATGGAGAAGGGCCTTAAAGAGCATAAAGGTGATATTTTCGATGTCCAAAGTTTTTTTAATGGATTAATAACCCCCTAACAAATTTAACCATTTCTCCAAATAATTTGCATCTATATTTCCTTCAAATAAAGGAATGTCAAAGTTAACTTGTACCTTGAAGGGTGTCACATCTCTTAAATTATTTCTTGTTTAAGGTTTCTTGGCTACCATTGGTAGTCATCGAAGGATCTGGGCGAAACTTTCCATCGTTCCGTTCCTTTGTCACATGAGAGATTCCCTGAGCAACAACTTTATAAGATCTCTTGCTATGTCATCTCTCTTTTAATTTTCCATGGGAGGCCACTTGGGCTGGAAAGAGTGGTCTTCCCCAAGAAAAAAAAGTTCAATACCCAAGTCTCTGTACCCTAACCTCATCAAGGACATTCACCCAGAAACAACAAAGATAAAATTGATCTAATACCACTAATCTAGATTTTATAGAGAACCAAATGAAAGGAAAGAATATGAATGAAACACACACACACACACATAAATGACCTTTTAAATTAAATTACTAAACCATTAGAGGTAAAAACCCTAAATATACAAAGCCCTAACCCTAGGAGATGAAGTCACACCAAAAGAAAGGTAGACCTCGAGGAGTCTAGTTGATACATCAAATTCTCAGGTCCGCAACTTCCGCACACAAACTTTGTTTGGGGTGAAAAATATCCTGTTAGAAATATCTTGATGATAATAACAATTCCAATCAAGGATTAGGTATTCGATCGAAACGCTAATCCATCATAGGGCCAAAAAACACTATTTAGGGCCTAAGAAAAATGTCAAAAGTTACGGACCTAAAAAATTGTAGAAAAAATGCCAAGATGGGGAACCGTTATGAGTTAGTGGAATAGGTGGGTGGCCAATAACATCCACTTGTATCAATTAGGAGTTTGGTATACTCAAAAAAGGATTCACTCTGACATGATGGATAAAGTCCTAACAAAAGGAAATATCATGGTATATTTTACTCCCCCAAACACCATTAAGAGTTTGGTAGACTTAGGAAAGGATTCACTCTGATAAGATGGCCAAAGTCTGATAAGGACTCACTAGGATTCACTCTGATAAGATGGAAAAATAAACACAATGGTAGATTTTAATTCCCCCAAACACCATCCATGGTTTGGTAAAATTTGCAAAGGACTCACTCTGACGGGATGACCAACGTCCTAAGAAAAATAAACATCATGTTAACTTTTACTCTCCTAAACACCATTAGGGGTTTGGTATACTTAGAAAAGGACTCACTTTCATAATATGTCTAGAGTTCTAAGAAAATGAAACATCATGGTATCTTTCACTCCCTTAAACACCATCAGGGTTTTGGTAGAATCAATAAAGGAATCACTCTAACAAGATGGCCAGAGTGTTGGACAATTGGTTGTCATTGATGTCAACCCTTGAAGAAGTCTGTAAGCCCTAGAGATATGGTTGAGATTGATGGTGATTTAGTTGTCAGTGATGGAATGGTTGATGTCAACAGATGTTTTGGGTGCATTTTATGAAGTATACATGAATCCCCGGAGGTGTGGTTACGGTACCCAAAGATTGGTTGAGGAATATGAACATGAAGGATAGTGTAAATACAGGTAAGACACTCATATATGGATAATATTTGTCGTGTCATTTCTGGTGATAGGTGGTATGCCACGTGGTTCCTCATGGTTAGGGAGATATGGCCTTGTGAAGTTGGAATCCCTAAATATGGGTTAAGAAGCCCCTAATTGGTTGCAAGTCATTAATGAAAGGGAAAAGTGGTTGTAACAAGAAAATTCAAGAAACCCTAAAGTTAAGGAAAGAGGTTACTTAGAAAAAATATATATACACCTCAATAAGTCACTCATAAGTACATTCACACACACATTCTATTGAATATCTTCTATGTGAGTAAGTGATTCTTATCTAAGATAACCATGGAGATCCGAGGCGAATTTTAGAGGGAAGATGAAGTAAATAAGGGATAAATTCCAAGGGAGGATGAAGTCTTGTGATGATGTGTTCTAAGGTATGTTATTTAAAGGTCATCTTAACATTTTCGCTATAACATATTTTATAGAATGATTCAGATAGTAAAAATTGGAGGTTGAGAAGACATGTCAAGGTACCTATGGTAAAAATTTCAGCTTCGAGTTCATTAGATTTTATGAGATACACTCTATGGAAAATAAGGTTTTGGGCTAGTCCTAAAAATAGTCTCAAACTGATGTTCCAGGTAAAACAATCATAAATTCTTCATAGAGGATCCAAATTCAGTGAGACAATATGAATTGGATATATTACAATCCGTAGTAGGTTTTGTATTAATTTCATATCTAGATATCAAATATTCCACGCGTGGCATGCTCTACAAGTTCGCTCTCTAGAATAAACCAGAATTCAACAAGGTCTGCAATTTTTGCTATAACTCCTTTTCTGGGATGTTCCAAGTAGTGAAACTTGGAGAAATTGCAAAGAAGATATTGAATAATATTGGATACAAGTTTTAGACCTTTATTCATTACAGTTACATATTTATTCTTGTTGAAAGTTAGGGTTTGTGACTAATCCAAAAACTAGTCACGTGAGACTAAGGTAAAGTTTGATGAAGATGTTATTCTCTTGTTGCTGAAGTTGAGGAAGGTTTGCAGGCATTTGATCACATACACCAGGTATATTACAGAGTTACACGTATGTTTATATGCATGTTTCAAGGGTTATATGTTGATGATGTTATGGTGGATTCTTGAGGCAAGTCTTTGGTATATTTTTGAGGCATTGTCACATGATTGAGGCACATATTAGGTACATGGTTGAGGCATATAATTGGTATATGATATTGGTTGTTTGGTACTTTGTTGAGGAACACCATTGATGGTACTTGTTTAATATATCCGATGGTACATGGTGTATGGAATGATTGAGTGATATGGTATATGGTTGAGATACATTGTTGGTACATGGTATGGTACAAGTGTTGATGTACATGGTTGATACATGGTATGGTACAAGATCGATACTTCGTATGGTTTTGATTTACATGGTTGATGGATGAGGCATATGGTATATGTTATGGTGCATGGTTGATGCACGGTTTTGCATAGGTGTTGGTGGACGGTTTGGTACATGCTTGGTAGAGACATGTGTTGGTGATGTTGGACATCTAGTTGAGATGTGCCCTTGGTATATGTGAGAGGATCTGGTTGAGTATCGATGACAATGAAAGATTGGACAGATTGATCGGTGACGGGTTGTTATAGTGATAGGTTGACATGTTATAGGTTGATGTGATAGTGGCAATGATAGTGACAGTGGTAGTGATTGTGGTAGTGACAGTTGGTCTACATGTATATTTCAGGACGACAAAATGGGGCAAGGAAAGGGGGTTGTATCCTCCTTCCCTTTGGAGATGGAAAATCAGGGAGTTGGAGCTTCCTTCAGGTTGGAGCCTGAGAATCGGGGGGTTGTAGTCTCCTTTTGGTTGGATCCAAAGAATTCAGGGAGTTGTAGCTTCCTTCAGGTTGGAGCCTGAGAATCAGGGGGTTGTAGCCTCCTTCTGGTTGGAGCTAGAGAATTCAGGGAGTTGTAGATTCCTTCAGGTTGGAGCCTGTAAATAGGGGGTTGTAGCCTCCTTTCAATTACAGTTGGAGAATTGGGAAGTTGGTGCTTCCAATGAATATATTCTTTTGATATATAATAAAGCATTCTGTGGTTTTCTCTCGTTTGGGTTTCCAAGTAAATTCCGGCGTACTGAGTACTTGATGTGATTTTGTTGATGTGATGTTTCTTTTGTTTATATGATCATGATATATTGTTGATTAAGTTGAATTTTAGATATTGTGGTTAAAAGTGGTAAAAGTGCTCATATTCATTC
>ML783491.1:198777-223305 GCA_009831015.1 Picea engelmannii | reverse complement strand
GAGAGAGAGAGAGAGCCTACAAATCGACTCTAGCATAACATGTACACAAAACCTCTCATCACATCTGCATTGAAAATTCAAAACTAATTGCAAAGGAAGATTACTAAATTAGATGTAAGGTTAGAGAAGTGGTATAATGAGAAATATAATAATAATATAAACATAAATTATGGGCTCACACTCAACAACACATGGAATCCAATTATAAGCTAGCTAAACCATCATGAGAATAACATTTGTCATTAGTCCAATCCCAATAATGCCAATCGTTGCTATATTGCATAAATGATGATAGAAATGGAGGTTTGGAGAGTCGAGCTCTCCACCTTCTTGAAATCTCTCCCTCATCCAATATTAATACTCCCTCTCTCAATTATTTAAAATCATATCAATCATTGCATTGTGATCCCTTGACAATGGACTCACCTTGATGAAGTCTAAAATGTAGGGTTTAAAAAACTTAACAATTTCTCTTTTGTTAATTAATTGAAAAATTTATTATTGTTTATAGACATAAATTTTAATTTATTAGGTTTATAAAATTAAATTAGTTACTTTAGTTTTTTAGGGTGTTTAAAATAAAATAACTTGGGAATAAAATAATAGGGTGTTCTGTCTCCCATCAACATAGGAGGTCTAGTGCAAGGTATCAGGGAAGAAAAATAATGCTTTGATGCAACCATATGGTTAGAGGCACTTGAGTCTAAGATCCATCTATCAGATGATGAATAACAATCAAAATATGACCCTTTCCTTGATCCTTTGGTGACTTATCTCCAATCTTCTTATTGACATTGTCCAGTATGCAATCTACAAGATTGTGTTGCTGAAGTACTTTCACTATAATATCAATTGTCTTCACCATACAAGAACTATTAGGATGAAACCCTCTGTTACAATAGTTGCACTTTGTTCTCTCCTTCTTAGACTTTCCTCCCTCGGGGTTCAATGTCTTCTTAGAGCGTTCAATTCTTTCTTCATCTCTGTGATCAAGATCCCTTGATTTCTTCTTGTTCTTCTTGTTATCATCCTGCACTGCAAGAGCATGGGCCTTGGATCTCCTTAGAGCCCCCATTTGAATGAGCTTATTCAAATAATGAATGAGTGATTCTATGAATTCATTCATAGATGGAATCTTCTAATATTTTCCTATAGAAATCCTTGTAGTGTGGAAAGGAGAAATAAACACAAAATGCCTGGGACCTAGCTTTGAAATAATTGAGAGGATAAGATTCTCATGTTTCCTATCAATGCCACAAACTTTACCTTGTTGAAGCAAAGTCTTGAACTTGGAAAAGTAGTTATGTAGGGTCTCGAATTTGCTTGGGATCAAATATATGAGATCATTCTCCAATAGATGTCCTCTTAGTTCATCATGCTTTCCAAATAATCTATCCAACTTAGTCCATATTATGTTGGGAGTTGAACAAGCTTCAACATGAAAGAGCAAGTCTAGAGAGATGGAAAAGCATTAAATCCCATAGGCCTCATCCATTCTATTGAAGTACTTTTCCTTTTATATAGTTGAATTGGGTTTAACTTCTATCCCCATAGTGACCATGTAACTCCCCTTACTCCTTAGCATAAGTATGATCTTGGGTTTCCATTCAAAGTAATTGAGTGGGATAAGAATCACTTATGTAGATGGTTGTTTTATTCTCTTTGGGATATTCAATATTTAAAAAAAGCAGTAATATAATGTTATTTTCCCTCAAAATTCACTCTAGTGCTCTGATACCATGTAGGATTTTAAGCACAAGCCAATATCTAGCCACGAGAAGAAACTACACTGGTAAAATTGCAAGAACACATAATGAAGAGAAAATGAAATAACAATAAAAAAGACAATATTGCCAAAGAACCAATTTGAATTTCACTTGTATATTAATGCTTGACATGAGTCAAATATATAGACTCTGGGGGGGAACAATCGAGGAGAAAAAACAACGTGCAAAGGTTGGGGTTCTTTGTGCATGCACTAATTAGATTTAGTCAAATCTTAACTAATAAATACCATGGGTCAATACCATGAGTCACTAAGTGGTAAATGACGGTAAATGATAAGTTTGACTCCATTAATAATAAAGGAAATTCTGACTTCCCAAGGGGCTAAGTTATCCATATCCAATGTGCATTAGTTTCCATCAACGACGTATGTTAGACTTGCTATAAATAACACTGCTAAAAACAGCCAACCCCCTAAATTTAAGAATGGATAAAAATGAACATGGATGTCCCTTGAAAAGTTGAATGTTGTGCATGTACTCTAACACGATACAAGCAAAATTCACATTTTTTTTTTACGAGAATCATAAACTTACACCCAAGTTTTATTGTCCTTACCAAATCCAGAAGTGAGTAGGCCAAATAACTTACATATTAGATATTCCAAATGAATGGAAGCTACATGAATACCTTAAATATACCTTAAATATGAAGTGCATGCCCTACAATATAAATTAGAATCATGGGTTAACATGGCAAAAAGGAGTTCAAAAAATAACTATAAAAAAAAATGTGACCTACAAATCAAGGATCAAACGTTGATTTGACAAGATGTTGTAATTCAATGCAACTAAAAATTACAAGAGAAAAATGATGTTGCAAAACATTTTGAAAAGATATTATCAAATAAAGAAAAGGAAATCAATCATTTTAAAATCATGGTCAATCCTTGCTTATAGAAATATAAAAAGTTAAAACTTCAATCTACTAAAGGAGAAACCTACTAGAAAATAAAGCTACCTTGAAAAATGAAGAATTCAAATCAAGATATTCATGTTTATCAATACTTCAAGGATGAAGCATTTCAAGAGGAGATGAATTCTAATATACCTAATTAGAACATAAATTAAATATAGGCAATTATTAATTATTTTAGTGGTTGTCTCCTTATGAAGATTCATGACTCTAATATGATGTGTATAAGTGAGTGACAATGATTGTAATACATCAATCCTAAACCATTTGATGCGAACGGCCAACTTTAATTGTGTTAAGTACTTTGTATTAAAACGTGTTTGTGGTTATATAGGCATTGTGGATTATTACTCTTTTTATCAACATTGTTATTTTCTTTTCCTCCCTAATAATTTTCAGTGCTTACTATTTTTCTTTCATTTTTATTGGATCGAAACTTGTGATCTAATAACACTCTTAGTGATCCTATATACAACTCGACACAGTACCCAACACCGTGGACTCACCAATATCCTATAAGAGAAAAGGCTAGTAAAATGGCATTCCAAACATAAACACATTATGTATATTCATGTATGGGCTTCTCACACAGTCATCAATAGTAAAAGGATTGATATATTTCTTAATGACGACTTTGTTCAAAAGCCCTTTCCTAAAAATGAGTTTTTTATTACACCATTAGTCTATGTGTTTTTTTTTCATGGGGCGCTATTGACAACTCACATCCGACACACATTGAATGTATTCATGTTTGAATGTATTCATGTTATATGACATTTCCAAAAAATCTCTGCATGGATTCTCGATCAACAAACTCTAAGACGTGTGCAAAAAAGTCCTCATAGTTAGACACTATACTAACCACACATTTCAAATCTTACATCCATAAGAAAGAGACCATTTCTAATGTTTTCAAAAAATAACTATTCAGTGGAAAAGTGATAACTACTTCCTCCAATGCTCATTTCTAATGTTTTCAAAAAATAACTATTCAGTGGAAAAGTGATAACTACTTCCTCCAATGCTCATAAAGTTTCCTTTTATAGAACTAGATAATCACATAACTCCTTAGGTAGCTTACCAATGCTCATAAAGTTTCCTTTTATAGAACTAGATAATCACATAACTCCTTAGGTAGTTTACCATTTGATTTATGTTGTTTATTTATTGTATTTTCATATTTTTTTTCTTTGTTTTCTATAAATCATAAATAGTTCGACATGTGTTTTTACAATTAGTGATAGGAGAGATTGATCAACTATCTCCATGGGGTTTACAAATTTTTCATAGTCAAATATCATATGTCAAGTTAAATATGGTTGATTTGAAATTTGTTTTCTTATTCTAGTTGATTTCATTTTTTTTTGTACCAATCTAATATATTAGAAACATGTATGTAACCACTGTCTCTCATTGCAACCTTCGTTGATGTACCTTCTCCATCCATCCTACATTGATATGAGGTACTACAACAAATATGTTTTTAGATTCATGAATTGAATTTTTACTTTTTTAGTTATTTTACTTTTTCCTTGGAAATTTGCAACACATGATTGGATCTCTTGGTAGCCTCAATTCATTTGGATTTGAATCTCCACTTGTCATGGCACATATCCAATGTCATTTCGTTGAATGTAAGTACTTGTACTTTCATGGTTTTGTAGTAGTTTAACTATATGGTATTTGTTGTTTGTAGTGCATGGTGAGACTTTTTCACGGATTTAGAAAAAATAGTTCGTTGGAATGAAAAAAGAGGTGGCAATTCTTGATGCCACGTGCTTTGTCATTGAGATTAAGACATACAATCTCATTGAACATGTGAGTAGTTTGGAAGAATTGTCCCTTTAGTGCATCGTCATGCACCGCATAGTCGAGATATTCATGATTGGTATTGTTTTATTGTTTCACATAAGATAGTAACAAAAGCACTTGTGTATCTCACTATTCTTATCAATGTTTTCAAAGACACTACTTCGACCTCGAGTAATAGATGGACAATTTATTATAGCATCTTCCTTGTTACTAGATTAATGTGTCACTAGTGTTAAGAACTTCAACATTTCTTCTACAAATAATGTAGTGGATGAATGGTTAAAAGTTTGAATGATTTGGGAAATAAGATAGCAAATGTATAAATTTATTTGGGAAAAGAATAATTGGGGTAGGGTATATACACCTTTGTTTATTGAGAGAGTCAAGATATTTCAACAATAAAAATGAAAAAGCCCCCAAGGGTGTAGATTAGATGGTGATAACGTGCAGTGCTAAGACACTCCTTGCAACGTCGCTAGTTCAAACTCGCATATCCTATATGTCATGTTTGCAGGATGTGTGGTGCACTTGGAGGATATAGTGGTAGCGGTTGGAATCGACCCCATGCTACACAAGTATGAGCTCATCCTAGTTAACGATTCCACTAACGAAAACAAAAAAACAATAAAAATACAAAAAAATTCTAATCACTTTTACTAAAATTATTCAAGTATGTCATTTATGATCAATTGATTTCCATTCATATTCGATTAACCTTATGACATAATAACTTCATAATTATGTTTGATAAAATAAAATATAATTATGTTATAATATAACATATGTATTATATAATACATATGTTATATATAATACATATGTTATAATATAACATATGTATTATATAATATAACATATGTATTATATAATAGATATGTTATAATATAACATATGTATTATAATTGCAAGTTAGCAACATTCATTACAGAATGAGAAAGATAAATGATACCACTATCAGATTCAATAGCATATCTTTCATTTGTGTTTATAAAGAACCGAACACAGAAGCAGGCTCCTTAGCAAAGTCAACAGTGGATCTAAAATAAGGCAAATTGGACATAAAGGAAACCCTTGAAGGGAGGTTTGGGCAGCCCCTCTTCTACGTATATTTTCTGAGTTACTTTCTCTCGTATTATATATAATTGGTTTTAATTTTAATATCTCTACATACTAACCTTTTCAATGATGTCAGAATGTAGATTTCAAGTTTTAGTTTTAATATTGTGAATTTCAGTTGAGACAATTTCATGTAGTGTTGAACTAAACATATTCTAGGTCACTATTTTTTAGATCGAATAGTGTTGAACCAAGATACAAAGTCATTGAAATTACTCCATTGTCTTAATTTATAAAATTCATTATATATGAATGGGCCCTCCTTGTCAACCCAAATCTGTAATGTTGTCTTTCATTTTCTTGCATTTATACCATGGTTGCGTTAAAAAAACAATTAAGTGAGAAAATCTATATATCATTCTACAATATAATATTGCAATAAACTATTCTCTTCACTTGTTTTGTGACAACCAATGATCCCCGTGTGATCTGGATCTATTTGAGTTTGACTTTGCACAATAGGTTGGTGGCCTATTTTCGTTAATGTGCACTAACATATGTTATCTCTCTACCTAATTTCATTGGGGGTGACACCACCCACAACACTTTCAATTTTGCTTACAATTTTAGTGTGTACATCTCAATGTGAATATTATTATTATTATATATATATATATATATATATATATATATATATATATATATATATATATATATATATATAAAAGAGGTTGAAATTGTCATTTGGTTTTAGAATAAGATTTAAATTTTTAATTAGATAAGAATTCATTTTTTAAGATATAAAAAAACATGTAAAAAACCTAATATTTAGAGGTTTTTTTCAAATCTTTCCTTATAAATTACTAATAAATTATTTTAAATGATGTTTTTTTTAATAAAGATAATGAATCAATTTACAATCACTAATAACAAACAATGATATATTTCCTTAATATTACTATTAACTGATATTAATGACTCTTCTTACTTAATATTACTAATTACATTTGAATGGATACCCCATTTCATATGAATAGAAAAACCATTGGAGATATCAATTTATCTCAACTACCAGAACGAGGGAAAAAAACCACACCATAAAATACTCTCCAGAAATTTCAAACAATAACTTTGAATTTTAGCTCTACTCATACACAGGAACCCTTCATATAAAGTTTCATCTTCAATGTCGTGTGAGTTATCGTCGACGAAGTCTGTTGGTTGTCTTTTATCTAGCGGTGAGTGAGACATCCTCATAAATTCTTTGGGTTACAACTCAAGCGAAAAAAAACTCACAAATTGGCTTACATTCAAATAAAAACTTGTGTTGTCCAATCTTCTACATAGTTTTTTAGTTGTGTATAATACAATTTATTTGATCAGTTGTGTATAATAGAGTACGCACAATGTATATTCTTGTTGTATATTGCATTAGATAATACCTTTATTTATACGATATTGAGTAGAACTCAACCATTGATTTTGGTCAAAGATCAAGGGTTCCGATTCATCCTATCCACTATTACAAGTTTGCTTATTCTTGTTTCTTATCTTCTTGAGCCATGTGCTCAACTACTTCTTTGACTTGTGTCTAACTTACTCTCCTTATCTTTAACTTACTCACCTAAGTCATCTAATCAGATTACCTATTCCACACGTAAAATCATGTGCTTCCTATTACAACATGTATGATGTAATATATTCTAACACTCCCCCTTAACGAATTCATGTCTTAATCTCTATTTATCAGAGTCATGTCTTCATCTTCAGCTGTTGTCTTCATATGGATGAGCTTCCTTCAGTGTGTTTCTTCATTTTACTGGCTTCCCTTCATCATAAATCAACTGGGATTTTGCGGCTTACCCCTAACCATTACAATGCTCAAGTGGTTTTGGATGACCAAAAACCATCACACTAAGTGGTTTCTAGCTGACCACAAACTTCAGATACAAGTGGTTTGCACTGACCATGAACCTTGCATGCATGTGGTTTTTTGTTGACCACGAACCATCATGATGGGGAAACTAATTTATAATTCCCACACTCATTCAAGGACTTTCTTCACTATGAGCTTTATCCTCGATCTATCTTCTTTTTCCTTTCTGCATTTGTGCAAAACTAATAAACTCGATATGCTTCTTCCTCTTGTACTTGCAAACAACTTATCATTAATGTCCATATAAAAAGCAATCCATCTACCAAGATACACGGGTGCCATACATTGTACTCAATAGTTCTCTAGGAATCCTTTTAACCTACATTATTCATCAACATGTTAAACTCTCCTTTAATCATAACTTGGTCCCAATCTTCTAACATTCTGAGATTATTTCATCTCACATTCCCCCCCTTAATCGAATATTCAACTTCTCTGATTCAACATCAAACTAGCATACAAGTACACCTACCACCCTCATACCTACCCTAGTGGTTCATTTCACAACTCGATGCCACATCATCTCTATGCATGAGAGAGATACATGCTACATGATTACATGTGCTACAACACTAATCCATGTAGGCCTGACTCAACAGGGATTATAAAACATATGGAGATATAAGCTTGTGTATGTCAAAGCTTTACATCTTGGACCAAAAAATTTTGGGGTGTCGGGTACAACCGATCATTCATCCCTTACAACACTTATGCATCCTTACAATATTTCATCTCAGGTACAACAAGCATTTGAACTGCTTTACTAAATGCCCAACAAATTTCAAGCTCATTGCATATGCATATTTACATCACATTACCATGCAAACCTTTTTCTTTATCTCTTCATTTGGAATCTTCTTGCTTTGTCTTTCACCCATCATCTTTGTCATGTACATCACAACTCTCTCTTTCATCATTCACCTTCATCTTCTTCTTTCTTTCCTGCAACATTCTTCATACAACTAAAATTAACTTACATATAAATGTTTTGTTTCTCGTTGGATTTGATCGAAGCCCAACAAAACCCCATGACATGACCTTAACTTGACAAAGTTAATTGACACACCTTAATCATTATTTTACACCTCTTTACATTTCATAATGGTTTTACAAAGTTTTATTAAACTTTCTACTCATACTTAACCTTTGATTTGAAGCACATGACAACCTCTTTGAGTTGTTGGGATAGCAAAAGGTCCCACACCAGAAAACATGTCAAAGATAATTTGTCGAGGTTGGCACTGAGATACCACCCGTTTGTGCTCGTGCTCCAATCTAGAATTCCAATAGACCAGGCCGTGGCTCCATATGGCTTGACCTCCCAAATTTTCTTCTCCACATGGACAAGTGATGAACAATATTACTAATTTTCTTTCTTATTATTTTGAAGAACCATTTTTCATATAACTTTTAAACTAATATTGTACATATGATCTTCACCATCGTTGAACAAAGTTAATGTTAAATCATTAACACGTGGTGGTGTTAGAATTGCCAACAACATTATTAGAGGATGTTGAAGCACATGATGTCATAGGCATGGTTCGTGCATATTAAGAATTACGATGCATCAAAATTCACATTAATACTCGTAAAGTAATTGGCATGGTTTTTAAAGGTTGAGTTAGAAGGATATGTCTCTTGAAAATTTTCAAATTAATTTTTTTATTATTAAGGATAGTTTTTAGTTAGAAGATAATAAAATTTATTATAATTTAATTGTTAATTGATAATAAAGAAAATTATTATTAGTTGTTATTTGTAAATATTTATTGTTTTATTATTTTTATTTCATTTAGTAATTTGTTGGTGATTCCTAAGAAGTAGAAATTCACTTTTGATATTAAATCATTAACTTATTTCCTTACATGATATCAAATATCTACTCAACTTAAGTGCATAAATAAAATAGAATACTATGAATAATTGTAATTTTATCTTTTATATTCAAAAAGTTAATCACGATTTTATCATTAATTGCAATTCTTAGATATATATTTCTAAAAGTAATTAAAAAAATTGAAAGGAGATTCCAACGTTTGTCTTTTTGACTTTGTTTTGAAAGGATTCTAATGTGCATGGCATCTCAAAACTTGTGTCGAATATGTGACCGGCAATGGATGCATTTAACGACATGTGCATATGCCAAGACGCAGGAGGCATCTTACACTTTGCATATGTTACTGATTACGTGGGAACAAAGACATACAATGATGGGCCGGATTTAGTAATCGATCTGTATTAAAATTTATTTTTTTGTGTTTTAATGTTTGCTTATATTTTTATTATTTATATTTAATTCATTATAAATAATTGTGTGTAATTTTATTGGTATGTAGGTTTGATGTTAGTTTGGAATTTGGTTGAGTGTTGGTGGTGGTGAGTTGATGTTGGGTTCCTAGAGGCACCAATTTTGTTTTTCAGTGGGTTTGTTTTTCAGTGAGTAGCATTTATTGTTCTTAGTATAAGAATGAAATTCAAAAGATGTTAGTTTGGAATTTGGTTAAGTGTTGGTGGTGGTGAGTTGATGTTGGGTTCTTACAGGTGTCAACCCTGTTTTTTAGTGAGTCATGTTCATTGTTCTTAGGATAAGAATGAAACCCAAAAGAAATCACGGGACAGGGAAGAATGTTTATGTAGAGATTAATTCGATCATAGGAGTCATCGTCAATTGGATGGAGAAGAAGAGAAAATTGAGCACATTACAATGCAGAGACCGTTATCACTTCAACGACTGTTTTGTTCACTAGCGAACTAGAGGGTTGCACCTCTACCAAACAAAGAACAAAGTATAGACCATCACAACACCAAGAAAGAAATCTCATGTTAAAAGTATTGATCTCAAATTTGCGGTGGCCTTAATGCTTCCTTCCTCTACATTGAGGCCTTGTATGACTAGGATCTTCTGCAAGGAGCAATGCCTCTAATCAATTGAGAAAGTCTTCGTGGGATCCATCTAGGCCATCCTGGATGGCATACTCTCCAAGAGATCCTCATCCTTAATTAAAAGAGACATCGAATCTCAGAACTCTCAACATGAGTATCAAGTTTCAACAACTAGAAATGTGTTGAAATTAATCACACCTACCCTCATTTACCTCTCCGTAGGCATTTCCTCTCTCCTAGTAGGTCAATATGTTTTGTCAGTCCTTTCAAGTACATGAATTTAGATTTACTCCAAATCTTTCCATTTTATTTTTGCCTCTAAACAATGTATACATGATTGTCATAAATGTACAAATTAATTGCAATTAATATTTTCTATTTTTCCTTTTGTTGGGCTATATGAATAGAAGAGAGTAGTTTTAGAACACATTGTATGTAAAACAACAGACTAAAGATAGGAGAATTTGCATTCTTGTAGCAACAACAAGTTCAGAAACAATCAAGAACGTGGGACTCCATTTTTTGTTCCTTTTTGGTGAATGCAATGAAAGAGCAATGTATGTATGTTTATGCAGTCAAACACTATAAGTTTTATAATATATGAAATATATATCTTCTTTCTCTCTGTTCTTGTCTCTTTTGTATGCTATTTATGCTCTCTATTTTGCTTTATAGAATCCTCTTCCTCTTCCCTTCACTTGGTATTAGAGCCAAGGTCAATAAAATTGAAGTTTTTCAAAAAGTTTTCAAGGAGGTAAGAATTATCCAACAAGTTAGTTACAGTCAACAATGGTAGCTACAAGCACAAGTTTGACAAACCCACAAATTCCTCAGTTCAATGAGAAAAATTATAATTATTGGGCAATCACAATGAAACCATTGTTTTGTTCTCAAGACATATGGGATCTTGTTGAGAATGGTTACCCAAAACAAGCAGATGCAACAACATATGATGCATTGTCTCAAGTAGAGAAGGATTTATTAAAGGATAACAAGAAAAAACATTCAAAATCTCTCTTTTATGCCTTTCAAGGAGTGCATGAGAGCATTTTTCCTAGGATTGCAACAACAACAAAGCCAAAACAAGCATGGGATATTCTTCAAACAACATACCAGGGAATGGCCAAGGTGAAGACAACTAAGCTACAAATGCTAGGAATGGATTTTGAGACCATATACATGGAAGAATCAAATACAATAGACTCATTCTTTACTATAACCAAGCTTTCTGATTTTGCATTTACAACAAACCCTAAACCTAATTTCTTGGGCACTTTAAATGAAGCATTGGAACTGATTTATGGGTATTCTAGTGTGCCCTCAGCCATCAAAAACGTCAAGTTTGAGTTTTTGGGTCAAAGTCAAAGTTTGATTGTCAAGGTCAAAGTCAAAGGTTGACTAGTCAAAGTCAAACTCAAAGGTTGACTTCTAGTCAAAATTGATTTTTTTGGTCAAAGTTGAAATTTCAGGGTCTAGCTTGTTCTAATCTTTGAACCTTTTTTATTCAGTTTCTAACCTCTTCTTGTCAAGATGGTGTCTAGTTTCAAATTAGAAGACAAGCTAAACGATACTACAATTTTCAAAGGTATGCACTTGTATATTCTTTTCAAGTTATATCATCTAGAAAAGCATGAGTGTGTTTGCAAGGGATGTGCAAGAGGCCTTTTCCAAGTTGTGATCTTGGATTCATTACATTCAAAGGAACAATTGAACCCTCCCTATCAGTAAAGGCTCCAGGTTTGATTATTTAAAATTGATATGTCTCTAGCTATTATGACATTATTATGATCTTATGTTACATCTTGATCTATTGAAGTTATGATCATTTCACTGACCCCTTAATACTAGAGATACACTTGTTGATCTCCTCTTTAGGATATATTCTTATTCTTATGTAAATGCTTATTGTTTATGAGATGAAGTTGATCTCCTTTAGGAGATGTTCCTGGTTGCTGACCTAGACTCCAGACATGATATCTTCCATGGAGGATACCATGGATATTTTTTGTTATTGTTTCTTGTTCCAAGCAGGTTATAAAAGATAAATATGAGAGGGAGTCAGACTCAAAGGGAGTCAATTATCAATAATAAGACAACATAGTTTCGTGACACTTTGCAGAATGAAAAGGGACATGCAACAGACGTAAGAGTGGTTCGAGGTTTCTCTTAGATAGAGGGAGTTTATTTCAGAGTTTGAGATGAAGGATCTTGACTAGATTGGAAGCATGGCTGGAACTAGAGGTTTAGCATGATGGACATGAAGTACATGGCCACACCTATGACGACACATCTGAGGAAGTTGTGTGATGAGATAAACATTTGATTTGCAGAGAGAACCTAATGCCAGTATATGGTTGATCCATGACTGTATTATTGGGTTACAACACATCATGCAGGTACCTATGTTGTACATATATATATATATATGATTGTTCTCCGATGATGAAGTATGGATGCCAGGATATACAGTTTTTGGATTAGATGTGTAGAAGACATATCACTTGGGGTGCTACTTCATCTTGGGATTGAGCAAGATTTCCAGACAAGAAGGGAAGAAGATATATGTAGCACTCAGTCATATATCATATCTAGTGATGCAAGATATGAAGCAGGGTGGCCTTTTGAAGGATCTTATAGGAATTCATCAGAGACATTGTGCATGAAGGAGCAATGAGGCTCCATCACTTATCCACATATGAGAAGATATCTGGCATTTTCACTAAGCCTATGTCTGGGACAAGCTTGGAAGGAATGAAAATGTTTCCCTGGGGGAGTATTGATGATTGAAAAATTGTGTCGATATTCCAAGATTGATCAGACGAACTTGATCAGGTGGGAATAGGCCCAGATGTAATCTTCAATGGACTGGAGATTTCAGTTGTTGCTAGATATCCTATGTGTGAATTTCATCGAGCCTTGAAACTCTCACGAGTAGGTGAGTATCACCGATAAGCATCAGGCCGACTCTATCTCCACAGGAACTGGGTTGTAGATCAGGGGAGATAGGGAACATCTACATACGAATTAGATGTTCCCTGACATAGTCTTCGATGGACTAAATAATCAAGGTGCTTGAGGTGAAATTCCACATGTCCGATAGCATCGAGATGAATGCATTCACAAAATGATACTATGAGAGGATCACCATGAGGTGTTTGTGGCTCTGATGTGATCATGATTCTTGTCATGGGACAAGAACAACCCAAAGTGCTAGACACATGCGTGCGATATCATCAAGCTAAATGCATTCACGGAGTGATCCTATGAGAGGATCAACTATGAGGTGAATGTGGCTCCGATGAGGTCATGATTTTTTTCATGGGACAAGAATGACCTGAGGTGCTAGACACATGGTGGTGGAGATGGATCATCAATATAGCTAAATGAGGCTCATGGATAACGATGATAGTAATGATGATACTCATGACATAGGTGTAGCCATGGGTGAGCACATCATGCAGGTGTATCCCATGACGATGATGGTGAAACACACTACGAGGTGTAGCTCTAGTGTTCTCTATAGGTTTGTGGCCCCTAGACGATATTGACAGGTCCACATGGGTGTAGCCATGTGTTATGTGATGATTCAACAAGTAGAATGGTCTACAAGACTACGAGAGTCTTTCCCATGCCATGTGAAGATGGATGGATGTGTTTGAGAGCATTAATACTTCCCTAGCTAAGAGGGAGTGATGATATTATGGTAGCTGTGAGAGGTATTAACCTCCATATGTAACATTTGACTAGAATAGAATTTTCCGGAAGCAAGAGAAACCCTAAACAGATGTGTGAGAACCCTAGAATACATGTCAACTCAACAAAATATATAATATTAAGGTATTATACTCTAGGAAGACAAGTCGGCTCCACATGAAAAAAAAAAAAAAAATATAATTACAAGAAAGTCAGGTCGACCTAGCCAGAAAAGTCACTAGACATATTAGTATAAATAGAGGACATCTTGGCTCATTTGTTCACTCACTCTCACTTAGGAAACTAGAAACAATGCACAAGTTTGGAGGAGGAGTAGAAACAACTGCCATTATAAAGTTTTCTCTTTCTCAGTCTTTCTCATACTTTCTCTTGTGTGCTACCCTTGGAGAAGGTGTTCTCTCTTGGTTATCTGTTGGTTATGGTGTGGCTTCCTGGAATCATTCTTTCTATCAAAGGTTAAGGTGTTAGGGTCCTAACCCGCACAAAGGTAGATCAATATATTCAAATGTAATAAAGGTCAATATTAATAAGGCCTTTCAATAAAATAGAATAAGGCAGATGTAAGAAGACCTAATAGAAGCTTCCGATTCTAGAAGGATCTTCCTCTAGATGCTTCTCTTGATAGACATATTTAGTATAAATAAGGGTCGAGGGTGTGAAAGCCCTAGCTTGGAGATTATTGTAACAGAGCACTGCTCGAGTGGAGGTTTCCCCCTCGAAGAGGCCCATGAACATTGCTTTCTGAATCAAAGTGCTATTTCCGTTGTTATTCTTATATCATTTATGTGTTATTGTGGAGATTATGCTGGTTATATTACTGTTATTCTGCCATTTCTAGCATTTTACTCATCTATAGAAAAACCTGGACAAACCATCTTACTCATGTGGATCAAGTTCTCCATCTACTCTCTCAACACCAACTTTTCCTGAAACAGTCTAAATGTGCTTTTGGTGCCTCAAAAGTAGAATACTTGGGTCATCTGGTTGGCAAGGATGGCGTCAGGGTGGATCTGAAAAATATTGAAGCTATGCAAGGTTGGCTGCACCCAAAGACTCTCAAAATATTGCGTGGATTTCTGGGCTTAATAGGGTATTATCACAAGTTTGTTAAGAATTATGGAAAGATTGCAACACCTCTCACTGCTCTCCTAAAAGAGAACTCTTTCACTTGGACTCGAGCCACTGCTCAAACTTTTCAAACCTTGAAGACAACCATGTGCACCACTCTGGTTCTAGCCCTTCCTGATTTCACAAAGACCTTTGTGTTGGAATGTGATGCCTTAGGGAAAGGAATCGGTGTTGTCCTTATGCAAGAGGGTCGACCTTTGGCCTTCACCAGTAAGCAACTATCTGAAAGAAATCTGGGCAAACCCATTTATGAAAAGGAAATGTTGGCTATTCTGCATGTAGTTGATCTGTGGCGCCCTTATCTCTTGGAGCAACGTTTCCAAATTAAGATAGACCATCAAAGCCTCAAGTACTTTCTGGAACAACGCATTTCCTCCCCGGAGAAACAAAAATGGGTGACTAAGCTCTTTGGATATGATTATGAGATCATTTACAAGAAGGGAAAAGACAATGTGGTGGCGGATGCACTATCCCGAAAATATGAAGAAGAAGGATCCCTTTTTTCTCTTTCCTTCATTGTACCAGATTGGCTCCAAGTTGTGCGCCAGGAATGGCTACAATATTTGAAAAGTTTGCATTTGATCCAACAATTGCAGACCAATGCTCCAACTCCCCCAGGGTACTCTTGGCTCTAGGATGAGCTTTGATACAAAGGCCGTTTGTATTTAAGAAAACAATCAAAGCTTAAATCCACGGTACTTTCTGAGCTTCATGCTACACCCACAGCGGGGCACTCCGGGTTCACCAAAACCTATGATAGGGTAAAATGTTCTTTTTTCTGGGAAGGTATGAAACAGGACATCCATAATTTTGTCGCTGAATGTGAGGTGTGTCAATGCAACAAGGGAGAAACAGTCAAATCTTCGGGCACACTACAACCGCTTCCGATTCCACCTGTTATTTGGAAGGATATCTCTATGGACTTTATTACCGGCTTACACAAATCGGGAAATAAATCAGTCATAATGGTGGTTGTGGATCGCCTTTCCAAGTATGCTCATTTATGCGCTCTTCAACACCCATTTACTGCATCCACGGTGGCTCAAATTTTCATGGACCAGGTCTTCAAGCTTCATGGCATGACGCACTCTATTGTTTCTAATTGTGACCCAATTTTCTTAAGCAATTTTTGGCAAGAACTGTTTAAGCTACAGGGCACCCAATTGCATCTCAACACAACTTATCATCCCCAGACTGATGGTCAAACGGAAGTTGTCAACAAGTGTTTGGAAACATATCTGAGGTGTTTTGCCTCTGAAAAGCAAAATCAGTGGGCTCAATGGTTACCCCTAGCTGAATGGTGGTACAACACTTCCTACCATACAACTACATGCATGACTCCTTTTGAAGTGGTATATGGACAGAAGCCACCTTCAATTCTCTCATACTTACCGGGTACCTCGAAGGTCTAGGTGGATGACCAAACACTTACAATTTGAGAGGATATTCTTCATACCCTTAAAGAGAACTTGGTCATGGAAAAAAATCACATGAAGCAACAAGTAGATCAAGGTCGCTCTGAACATTAATTTGTAGAAGGAGATCAGGTGTTTCTGCAACTGCAACCATACAAGCAAAGTTCCCTCAAGGCCAAGAATTGTCAGAAGCTAGCGCCCAAATTTTATGGTCCTTATACAGTTCTCAAGCGTGTCGGACAAGTCGCCTATCAGTTAGCTTTGCCCAGTCAGTCGAAGCTACATCCTGTTTTTCATGTTTCATGCTTAAAGAAGGTGATTGGAAATAGGTTCCAAATTCAAACCAACCTTCCCAAGTTAGATGAAGAAGGATCCATTTGTCTACAACCAGAAGAAGTTTTGGACCCGCATGAGCATTGCCTGCATCATAGAACCATCAAGGAAGTGCTAGTCCAGTGGAAAGATACAACTCTAGCAGATGCCACTTGGGAACTAGCTACCATTTTGCAACAGTTTCCACATCTGAAGACTTGAGGACAAGGTTGTCTTTAAGGGGGCAGACATGTTAGGGTCCTAACCTGCACAGAGGTAGATCAATATATTTAGATGTAGTAAAGGTCAATATTAATAAGGCCTTTCAATAAAATAGAATAAGGCGGATGTAAGAAGACCTAATAGAATCTTCTGCTTCTAGATGGATCTTCCTCTAGATGCTTCTATTGATAGACATATTTAGTATAAATAAGGGTCGAGGGTATGAAAAACATAGCTTGGATATTATTCTAACAGAGCACTACTCGACTAGAGGTTGCCCCCTCGAAGAGGCCCGTGAACATTTCTTTCTGAATCAAAGTGCTATTTCTGTTATTATTCTTATATCATTTCTGTGTTATTGTGGAGATTATGCTGGTTATATTACTATTATTCTGCCATTTCTAGCATTTTATTTCTGTTCTACATACTTTTTATATCTAGTATATTACATAAGGTGCTCGTGGGTGGATTTGAGCCTATGGTTGGGTGACAATGGTGCAACATTGTCTATGGTTAAACAGGCACATCAAAATTATTCTAACAATGGAATCTAAGATTTGGACACCTAAAATTTGGAGGTTTAGGTTTATTTTACAAGAAAAGAATGGTAAAGGGGTTACCACTAATAGAAAAACCAGATAAAATATGTGAAGGTTGCATTTTGGGTAAACAACATAGTGAGTCATTTCCAGCAGGGAAGTTAATTTGTGCAAACAAACCATTGGACATTGTTCAATCAGATTTGTGTGGACCAATGCAAACACTCTCAATTGGTGGAAGCTACTACTTCTTGACATTCATAGATGATTACACAAGAAAAACATGGGTCTACTTTCTAAGGCATAAGAATGAATTGTTTGATTATTTTTGTCAATTCAAAGCCCTTGTTGTAGTGTCCCCAAGGCCGAGCCCCGTTACAAATCATGTTATATGCAAAGAATTGTAAATGTGTTCTATAGGCTGGTGAGACAAGTTTTGCATAAGCTATAGGCTTATGTGTTTTGTTAGGCCAGGGAGCCTAAGTGTTGAAGGCCAGGAGCATGTTGATGTACTGGTATGTATGTAGATCAATTAATAAAATATAAACACCGCCAGTGCAGACCGACCACGATGAATGAGTGATGGGGGACTGAGTGTTCACAGAGTGGGCAAGGAATTAGGGGCTGGAAGGTGGGAAAGGGGCTGAGATTTGAGCCTAGGGGCTAAGCCTAGGGGGCTTAGGCCTGGAATAATATTTTAATATTATTTCCAAAAAGGGCCATGTGCATATTATTTTATCCTAAGTCCATTGGAAGGACACGTGATTTCCCAAGTGGTGGGAGGAAGGCGTACGGATGGAACACATGCAGTTTCTAGGGTGACAAGTGTCAACCCTGGTGCATGCAAATAAAACCAAGGCAATAAGCCATGAGGGGGGTTGGGCTCCGTTCGATCTGACTATCCTGGAGAGAGAGCCGTGGAAGCCATCCACCAAAATACCCTGGTTTAACCCTAAAAACCGTAAAGCCTGTGGTTGTCCGAAGAAACCATGTACACCCTGTCCAAAGCAGGGGAGTCTGTGCATGACTCCGGGAAAACCCATGTGCGCATTCCTTGAATGAGAAGCCTGTGCTGAATTGAGTGGAAGTATCTTTGTTATTCGGGGAAGTTGAGCTAGCCTGTGTGTGAAGTCCCTGTTCCGAAATCATGCCATGAGATCATCCTGTGACTGCTGAATGGTTTTGGGAAGCCTTTGTCTGTGTTTCCCATGGATTGTTGTGACCATGCAGTACTGGACTGCGTGAGGCTTGTTGTCCTGTGAGCGACTCCTCCAGGTGAGAGAGTGCGCAGAGGGAGAAGTGAACTCCTGGAAGGAACCCTATAGCTGCCATAGATCCCGGAGAATTCCGGTCCGGTCTGTTTCTGTAACCCAAGGTAAGGGAGACTGGCAGCTGAAGGACTATCTAGGTGACAGAGAAGGTGCACTCTCCTAGGGTGGAATAGGCATGTGGGGAATGAGGGTCTGTGGGCAGTGAGCGTGGGAGATTCCTGGGAGAGATTTCTTCCTGGTGATGTGTATGTGCTATCTTCCCTGTAACCTCAGCCTAGCCTAGGATTCCTTGCCTTGGGGTGGAGCTCAGTCCCAGCTCGGGGGTGACCCACTGTTGAGCTGATGAACAGTGTGGTCTAAGGTTGGGAGGTTCGTGGAAGGCCTGCACTTGGTTGGTGAAGTTTACAGCTGTTCAAAGATAAGCATCTGAATTATGTTTTTATCACATTTGGCATGACTGTGCTGTTCATGTATCATGTTTTCCGCTGTGTAAATGAGTTACTGTGGAATGCTATATTATAGTAGTAACCATATATGTTTCACTCTGTAATTTAAATGTGTTTAGTGTTAAATTCATGCGCTTATAATGTCTGTACAAATTATGTAATCATTCATGTATAGAATGCTAACTGAGAGGTTTGGAAACCTCGGTAGTGAAAGGGTACACCACAGAGTGGTATCAGAGCTAAGGTTTCGACACTGAGCCTAGATGGGCCAGTGGAGCGGTCTTTGGACCGAAAATGTGAAGAGAAATTGGGCCTAGAATGGCCAATTTCGAACGTTGGTTGTTCCAGTGTGTCAAGTAGTTGCTTGACCGCGTTTACAAGCTCAGGAGGTTTAGCGGTGCGGTGAAAACCATAGCTGGTATGGTCTATGACCACAGGGAGACAGGTCTCTACACCAATGGTGTTAGAACCATCGGATCTGTTCGGGAGGGAAGGCGAACCCTTGTAACCGTCAGATCTGGAGAACATGCACAAGGTTTAAAACCTTTGGATGCTGCAAAGGAGTTTAAACTTGGGAGGATCATGAGTCGTAAGATCCCTGTGGGATTACCCGTCAACCGTCCGAGTTGACGGAGTTGCGCAGGGTTTAAGTCCTCAGGGGTAGAGGAGAAGCCGGAGAGGCATCGGGATTTTACCATCGGAGTCTCAGGACTGTAGAATCGTTGCCTCAAGGAATCGCGATACGTGATATCCTGACGGGCGCTCAGAACAGTCCAACAGCAAGGAAACGTGTCAAAAGATTCCGCAGAGTCGGAGGTCGAAGAATTGGAAGTCCCGAGTACATGACAATGGGAATCGCGATATTCCGATACGCGATTTCCCGACGGGTGCAAGGACAGAGTGGGGACCACCAAGGTTAGAGTGGAGGATAGATGTCACCCCACATCGGAGTTCGGAACTTCTTAAGTTCCGGGAACAAGTGAAGTGAGGTGTTGATATCACGAAATGTGATTTCCCGATTGTCAAAGGAGTGTGGGTCATAGACGGAGGGCTATCACGGACGGAGTCCATCGGAAATCGGGAAGTCGGGGATTCCACTGTCGAGAGTTTTTGACACATTTGATTCGCGAAACCCTGAACCCCGATAAGGAAAAGGCCGGGGTCATGAGTCAACGGTCTCATGGTGTAGAGCCCATGGCAAGGGCTAACGCTTAAAGGAACGCGTCGGAAGTTGGAGGATCAGGAGTCCCGAGTATGTGAGCATCGCGACATCATGAACTACGAAACCCCGACGAGACCTTCGAGTATGGTCACGGGGTAGAGGTCACATGGACCTGACTTAACCACGAAGGGTTAAGGAAAAAAGGCACATTCGAAATCGGGATTTTGGGAAATCTGATGATATGAAACATGTTTCTCATAAAATCGCGAATCCGGATATTGCGACGTGATTAATTTAACCTTTAAACCTTTTTATTTTTGAATTAAGTAATTTAGATTTTCGAATTTAATTCAAGAGCAACGCTAATTAATCCTCCTTCTAAACAAGGCTTAAAGATAAACTTTCTTTGAATGTCCTTAATGCGTCATGGTCTGATTTAGTAAGTTTCTATTATACAGGATGTGACCAAGACTATGGAAAAACTCTTGCAAACCACATGGTTGAACAAGTCGTATAGTATCGGTCACATGGACCAAGGCCTAGCCAGGAGGGCTAGTGTGCAAAGGGGCGCGTCGGGTTTCGAGGACTGAAATTCCGATAGGAAGGTAAGGCCACGGTCACAAAGGCGTGGTCATATGCGACAAGAGCTAAGCTTCAGAGGGCTCGCGCGTGTAGAAGTTCATTGTAAATCAGGAATCGGGGATTCAACCCACCAGAACAATGCCAGTTTCAAAACGCTGATAGAGGTAACCTCGATAGAAGGAAGGGAGACCCGAAGAGTTTCCTGTGGGAGGAAAACTTCCTGATGAGGAAATAGGAGAATTTCAAGACACCCTAAAAACACAGAGCCAGACAGAGCTCAGAAAACTTATGAAGTTGAAATGTCTTTTGTTCTTGTTCGTATTAGTTATGAATGTTGTGGGTTATTCATGAAGTTTAATGGCCTGACAATTTTGAATTGGATTGCACAATTCGTGTTCAGAATACAACAGAGGCCAAAACTCCAGTTAATCAACGCTGAGCATGGAGTGGGGAAGAGTGCAAATTATACCTGAAATGGAAGACGAACGAGAAGGAAAGGATGTTAACCTGGGAGTCGAAGGTTCGAACTCCAATGGGCATGGAAAGGATATGGATAAGGAAGGACATATAATGAAAATCCTTGAAGGATTGCAAAGAGAGGCCAATGAGCATCGAGATGATAGCGGAAAGCTCATGAAAGTTAAGGATCGACAAGGGAAATTAAACTTAAAATTCTTGCAGAGTCTGGAAAGAATAGAGAAGAAACTTGAAAAGGAAAGAGACTCAAGTACGACAGAGAGTCGCAGAGACCATAGGAGAAAAAGTGGATCGAGGAGTAGTAGCCGATATCACAGTTGCTCCCAAAAACATTCGGATAGGGAGACACACAGTAGTTCAAGCCCGTCCCCTACCAGAAAAAATCTAAGATCTGGAAGGGAGGAATTGAAAGGAGAAATGAATAAAATTAAACCTCCAAAATTCGATGGAGAACATAAGAAGGAGGAAGATGCCGAGACATGGTTGTTGGGCATGAAGAAATACTTCCAGCTACAGAATTATTCTGCCCATGTAGAGGGAAGAATTGCAATGTACCAGTTGAAAGGAAAAGCGTCCATGTGGTGGGATCAGTTTGTGCAGGTGTAGCACATTCAAGAGAAAGAGGTCACTTGGAAGGAATTCAAGAGGTATTTCGAGAAGAAATACCTGAATAAAAGGTACTATGATAGAAAGATGAAGGAGTTCTTTGAACTCAAATTGGGCAATATGACCATTGATGAGTATGAACGAAGTTTTCTGGAACTACTGAAGTATGTTCCATTCATCAAGGACGAAGCTGTTAAAATTCAGAGGTACCTGAGTGGACTGCCACCTTCCATTGGTGACAAGATTCAATACGATGATCCTAAGACCATGGAATAAACCATAAGAAGGGAGAAATGCCTATATGAACAACAAAGGGAAAAGCCTACCTTTCGGAAGGCTTGGGATAACCAGAAGAGGTTTAAGAAAGAACAGAGGTAGAAGGGAAGCAAGCCTTCCTTTTTCAGAAGCAGTCCTTGAGGACAGACATCTTTTAAAGAGCTCAGGAAAGTTGAAGGGAGTGAACAGATGACAAGGCCTCCACCCATGGAGTGTTGGGGCTGTAAAGAGAATCATAGGTACAGAGACTACCCCCACAGAAAAGACAAAGCAAGAACTGTCCATGCTGTTCAACAAGCTGAAACAGTGGAGGATATGGGCAACAGAATGCCGAGGATCTACGCAGCCCTGGACAACAAGCAAGCATAATTTCAATCACACATGATTGAAGTGGAAGGTATGATCAACAACCGACCACTTGTTATATTGATTGATTCAGGGGCTAGCCATAGTTATGTAGATCCTAGGGTGGTGGAAAGTTTGAATCTAACGAAGAGAAAACATGAGAAGTCTTGGTTAGTGTGGTTAGCCACATGGACCAAGAGGAAGGTCACTGAATTGGTTAAGTCATGTTCAGTGGACATGAAAGGAATGAGCACTAAGGATGAATTGAACATTCTGCCTTTAGGCTCATATGATTGCTTAACTGGGATGGACTGGCTAGACCAGCACCATGCCCTTCTGGATTGTCGAAACAAGAGTTTCACATGTCTGAACGAAGAGGGAAATCAGGTAACAGTCCAAGGAATTCCCAGAGTTGTGGCTACGAGGGAAATCTCAGCTATGCAGCTGAAGAAATGTTACCGGAAAGGATATCAATTATTTGTATCCCGGGTGGGAGAAGTATTCCAAAATGTGGTCTCGAATCTGGAAGACCACAGGGTACTCAAAGAGTTTGAGGACGTGTTTCAGGAGGTGCCTGGACTACCTCCGAAGAGGGACATCGATTTTTATATAAATCTGATGCCTGGAGCCGCTCCAGTTTTGAAAGATCCTTATAGGATGAGCACACCAGAGCTGAAAGAGTTGCAAATGCAGCTCGAAGAGATATTAAAGAAAGGCTACATTCATCCCAGTGTGTCACCGTGGGGAGCCCCAGTCCTATTTGTGAAGAAGAAAGATGGGACGATGAGGTTGTGCATTGACTTTAGATAGTTGAATAAAGTCACTGTCAAGAATAAATATCCTCTGCCAAGGATTGATGATCTTTTTGATCAGTTGAAGGATGCGAAGGTATTTTCGAAAATAGATCTCTGATCTGGATATCACCAAGTGAGAATAAGGGATGAGGACATCAGCAAGACCACCTTCAGAACAAGGTACGGTCATTATGAGTTTACAGTGGTGCCGTTTGGATTGTCTAACGTGCCTGCTGTCTTCATGTGCTTAATGAATGGAGTGTTCATAAATTATCTGGACAAGTTTGTCATAGTATTCTTGGATGATATCTTTGTGTATTCCAAGACAGAGGAAGAACATGAGCAACACCTGAGAGTGGTGTTGTAGGTGTTGAGAGAACACCAGCTGTACACAAAACTAAGAAAGTGCTCATTTTACCAAAAGCAGATCCATTACTTGGGACACATTATATCTGAGGAAGGAATTGCTGTGGATCCTGAGAAGGTAAAGGCCATTCAAGAGTGTCCAGCGCCAAGAAATGTGACAGAAGTTAGATCCTTTATGGGTCTGGAAGGTTATTATAGGAGGTTCATAGCCAGATTTTCAAGGATAGCTCATGCTATCACTTCCTTGCAAAGGAAGGAGAAGAAGTTCCAGTGGACTGAACAATGAGAGAGAAACTTACAACAATTGAAGCAGCTGCTCACTAGTGCTCCAATTCTAAATATTGTTGATCCAAGTAAGGATTACGTAGTGTGCACGGATGCGTGTAAGGAAGGGCTGGGAGGAGTTCTCAGCCAAGAGGGATCTGTAATTTGTTATGAATCCCGAAAGCTGAAAGAGCATGAAAAGAATTATGCCACTCATGA